>VWZS01002160.1:118809-215023 GCA_013397075.1 Rhabdornis inornatus | reverse complement strand
AAAAAAAAAGAAAAAGAAAAAAAAAAAAGAAAGGAAAACACCCCAAACACTGTGTTCCTGCCCCAGACTACCAAGTGTTCAAAGGAAAACACCCCAAACACTGTGTTCCTGCCCCAGACTACCAAGGGTTCAAAGGAAAACACCCCAAACACTGTGCTCCTGCCCCAGACTACCAAGTGTTCATTTACATTTATACCACCTGTAGCATGACAGTTTCTGGAGCCACTGATGAACTTCCTGTGTGAAAGTTCTCTTTTCTCCACCTTTCTCAGGGAAAGGAATGTGATAGTTTCTAGTTGTTGTTTTTTCTGTTCAGTGTACTTTCAAAAAAATTACTAAATTACTTAAAGTAATTTTCCCTTCTCTTCAGTTAGTCTTGGTATTTGAGTTCTGGTCCAAATCTAGAATGTTAAGAGTGAGACATTGCTCTGGTGTCTTGACTTTGGACTGTATCCCCAGTACCCAGTATCAGAGAATTTCCTTTGGAATGAGCTGATCTACGGATACGGCAAAAAAAACACAAACTCTTCAGGCTTTTTTTTTTTTTTTTTGAGTCTGAGCCTTGTGGGTAACTCAAAATGTTCATATATTCCTCTATAATGGAAAGAGGAAGTAGAACTTCAGCTAACCACAGAGAAGAAATAACTAGTTTCATGCCACAAGCATAATATTTCAGTCTCTGTCTTTCTTTTCAGACCTCAGAACCTTTTCTCATCAATGCGTTACTGCCTCCCTCCAACTGATTGCTATTTCCACCTATGTCACTCTCATACCCCCTTTATAATCTGAAACTGGATTCCCTCAGTTGATACTTCTGACTCTTTTTTCTTTCCTCTTTTTTTGTAGTCCATGTGTTTGGAAATGGGGCTGTGTGTGTTGCCCCATTCACATTCTGGACACAGTGCAGCATTTCTCCATCTGTGTGGAAATATAAAGAAAAAGAGCACAGCAGGTCTTGGGGAACTCTTGGAATTTGTTTTATTCATTTGAATTGTTTTTGTCTATTTCAATCCTGTTTGATCTGGTTTGAACCTGACTTGTGAGCCAACGTCCACTGACTTTTTAATCTTTTTATTGTTTATGTATTTATGAAAAGAATAATGATCTGAATAGGGATTTAATATTCTAAATTTCATTCTAGTTCTTATGTATGCTGCTAATCCAACCTAGTATGGTAATCCAGTTGTTTTCTCAGATGCTATCAAAATGCAGTATGTGCGTGTGTGTATATGTATATATACAGTGTGTATATACACACTGTAGAAGAACAAACGAAGAAATTGTTATATCAATTTAAGACCAATTTACGGCTGAAGACTATCCATATTCAACTGGCATTTCAACCACTGTTTTGGAATGCAATATGTTCTAGGATAAAAATGAAGTTAGTGACTCTTGGTTATCATGACACTAGAATACCCAGACCTCAAAATTTTCTAGTTTTTCTCTCCACAAGGCATAACAAGCCAATACCTAATCCACTTATAGTTTTATATGTTTTTCTTTCCTTCAAGGTGAATAATGGGATGATTTACATTTTTTGGTGCATATCTTACCATGCTTTCAAATATTCCAAAATATATTTTACCCTTTGGAATTGTTTTTAATATCAATCCTTTTATGAAGTATACTGCTACGTATTACTAAAGGAGAAGCAGCTGCCTGAGCATTTGACACATACGTAAAAATAGCTTCCAGAACACTGATTATCATCCTACCCAATTTTCAGCACCACAATATAAAAAAGATATAAAGCTATTAGACAGCATCCAAAGGACAGCTACGAAGTTGGTGAAAGGACTTAAGGGGAAACAGTAAGAGGAGTGGCTGAGGTCACTTGGTCTGCTCAGCCTGGAAGAGAAGAATGAGGGAGACCTCACTGCAGTTACAACTTCCCCTTGGTTATGAAGGAAAGTGGAGGGCAGACTCTCTGCTCTATGGTAGCCAGTGACAGGATCTAAGGCAAAGGTCTGAACTAGTGTCAGGGGAGGTTTAAGTCTGATATTAGCTAAGGGCTCTTCCACTAGAGGGTAGTCAGGCACTAGAACAGGCTCCCCAGGGAATGGTCACTGCCCTAAGGGTGCCAGAGCTCAAAAAGTGTTTGAACACTGCTCTCAGGCACATGATGGGATTGTTGGGGTGTCCTGTGCAGGGTCAGGAATTGGACTTTGATGATCCTTGTGGGCCCCTTCCAACTCAGCTTATTCTATGGTTCTATCACCTAGTGAGGCCATGATGGTGGCTTGAAGCCCATGATGGTGGCTGAAGACTTCTGTGGAGTTGGCAAAAGTAACATCCTGAATAGTCTGCTCAAGGAGGACTTGTCCAGCGAGGTCCATTTCTGTGACATGGGCTTGTCGCTCCAGATGTGGCTCAGTGCCCTTCTGCAGTCCCTGCTCATTGTAGGGATTCCCAGAACCACAACAGCTGGGTGTGGGTTGCCAACTGCTGCTGGCAGTCCAGGTGAGCTGGGACCTCAGCCCAAACACTGTGCCTTTGTCTGGCACATCTCTGTCTGTGCCTATGGGAGACTCTACCACAGCAGACAAATGTTTCTGATTCAATGAGTAAGTAAGTTATATCCATCTCATATCAGCCTGCAGTTGCCAAAATTTGTTCACGTTGAGCAGATTTCCTGCTACGTCAAAGAATATATTGCATGTAGCAGTATATACACATATTTGTTTTTCTTTTCAAATTCTTTTATTACTGCACCTGTAGGTATTTTTAGACTTCTGCTGGATGCAGCTGCAATTTTTTGTTCCCATCACATATGCTCTCTTAAAGGAAAAGCTTTTGTGTGTGTGCTCTCTCTCACTTCTTTCCTTTTGTTTGGCCTTCTGCAAAAAAACCCAGAATTATAAACAAACATACACTGTTGGAATTTTTCATATGGAAAATACTGTTCATATTTTTTAAATATAATTATGGAATGGTTTGGATTGGAAGGGACCTTAAAGATCATCTAATTCCAACACCCTGCCATGGGGAGGTGCCTGCTACAGGTTGGTCCAAGCCCCATACAACTTGGCCTTGAACACTTCCAGGGATGGGGCATCCACAGCTTCTCTGGGAAACCTGTGCCAGAGCATTACCATGCTCACATAAAAGAGGTTTTTTCTAATATCTAATCTAAACTAATATATAATAATCATATTACATAATAATAGTAGCTACAATAAAATATAAAAATGCAATACATATATTTTCTATTAATATAATAACTATACATTAATACAAGAATATAACAATATATATTACATACAATATATAACAATAAACTATACAATAATAATTGAATACAATGATAATAATACATCATAGAAACTAAGATTTTGTTCTGTCTCGTGTACTCTGCCTACACAGGAAGTCCATGTCAGTCAATATAAAGAGTAAATGGAAATAAATGCGATGTGCTAACTCTATATTTATTTCCCAAAATGACTTAATACTGAAAATACAAATCAAATAATTTTCAGGAACAGGAAACCTTTGGTAAATGTTTCCCCTCTCTGGACTGGTGGATCTTAATCAGCTGATCAAGCAGATAATTCTCTTTTTCATACTGATTACATAGTGTTCTGGATTTGAGCAGAGATGGATGATGGCAGCCATTCATTTTGGTAATGTGGTAGCTTCCAAAAATACCTGATGCCTATGGAAATTTCCTCCTCCACCACTAATCCTTCTGTTACTCTGATATTAATTTTCAATACAACTGAAAAGAAACAGTTGGCTCAGGTTCATGGTTCATGTTGTAAATTAATCTGCTTGTCAGGACAGTGACTTAAAGAGGAAATTTGTAAGTAGCAAGAGCTTGCCTTTACAATAAGCAGTCACCAGGCAATTATCACTTTATCAACAATTATGAGGAAAATGAGTAGTTAGAGGAACAGTAATCTGCTTTAATGTTATCTACCCTTGATGTCATTGACCTTTAAAGAAAATATTCAATCTGCTATTAGAAAAGAAAAATGGCAACGATTAAGTATGGTGATTTTTTTCCAAGTTGCATGGTGTCTGTGAGCTGGGATGTCAAACCTTTGATTACATCCTTGCAACAACCCTGACAATGGAATGTGTTTTTTCATCCTGCTTAATATAAAAATCCCAGCAGGAGGTCTTACTCTCAAAGGCATTTGATAAAGGAGCCCACTCATGGAACTGAGAGGAAATCAATTGAACTTTTTCATTTCATGGGGCTTTGATGCTTAAGTCCCATGGTATAATGCATTGCTTTTACAGGATTTTTCTGACAGTGCTCTCTCTTCCGGCTTACTCTGCCTTTTGTCTCATGCTCACATTTATTTTTGGCAAGTCTGCTTTAATTTTAGGCTGTGAAATCTAGGATATGACACAGCACTATGTTGGCACACTTTAACAAGATTTTAAATATTTTTTGGGTGTAGAACCTATCAGTGAGAACTATTATCACTAAATGAGCTCAAGAAGGAAATCTTCTGTGGCCCTAATACATATTCTCCCATATCTTCAAACTTGAAAACATACATTAAAAAGAAAATAATCCCTATTGCTCATTTGAAATTCCTGGCCTAAGACAGGAATGGCCTATGGTATTTATCTTTCTCTCCTCTCCCTGGGAGCAGTGCTAATAATTTAACCTGGAGGTTGCAAGGCACCGATGAGCCAGTATGAGCATACAGAGTCCTATTTGGCTGCTGATGGATGTTGGAGTTTTTGTGGGGTGGGCTGTGTGCCGCAGCCAGCGGCTCCATAGAACAGGTGCAGGTGCAGGCACAGACCTAGGAGCTGCTTGGTTGGCTGGCATGGCATTTGAAGGCAGGTTCATGTCCTGGCTGTGCTGTACAGGTGTGCATGGCGTCAGTTCTCTTATGCCTCTCAGCACATATTTATGAAAGGAGACCTCTGGCCCTGATCAGGGAAGTTTATTGGAGAATCATGAAAGGGCAAAGTTGGGATTTAATGAGGGTGACATGCAATTGGACACAGCTTGGAATTGTAAGCAAAAAAAGTTAAAACCTACTATACATTCACAGATCCACAGAATCACAGATTCACAGAATCACAGAAACAGAATAAGCTAATTTGGGAGGGACCCTCTAGAACCATTGAGTCCAACTCTTGGCCCTGCACAGGGCCATTCCCAAGAGTCACACCAAATGCCTGAGACCATTGTCCAAACGCTTCCTGAACTCTGTCAGGCTTGGGGCTGTGCCCACTTCCCTGGGGAGCTGTTCCCAGTGCCCAACCACCCACTGAGTGAAGAATTTTTTCTTGGTATCCAACCTAAATCTCTCCTGACACAATTTCAGGCCATTCCCTCAGGTGCTGTCAAGGGCACCATAGAGAAGAGATCAGTGCCTGCCCCTCCTCTTCCCCTCATGAGGAAGTTGTAGTTAGAGTCCTTATTTGTACACATAAAGGCTGAACAGGTTTTTGCTGGACGTTGGTCCAACATCCAAGATCGAAGCTTGCCTTGACTGTTTCTCACACCCTCCTGGATATCCTTGTCTCCAAATTAGGAAGTCTGCACTTTTGTCTGATCACATAAAAGTTACATTCCTTAGAGAGGGTTTTCAGGAGAGAAGGTGTCTTACTGCTCTTTGCCTGTCAGCAATCCCTGCCCTCACACAGCAGCTCCCGGTGCAGTCTTTGATGTCTGGATTTCGGACTGTTGCACAGCCTGACACCTCCTTCCTGGGCAGGGTGTCCTACCTGGTCACCTACAGCCTGTGGCATGTGCTCCCCACTGGCATGGATGTCCCTTCCCCTGTTATTTGGTGTGTTGTTTGTGATGTGGGGAAAAGAGGGGCCTTTTGATACACAGCTTAGATTTTACCCAGATTTTACACTTTCTAGTGGCTCTAGCACAGGTCCTCACTTTAATTACTGAATTGCTTTCCTAGCTGTCCCTGTTATGAATTGTTAGTCTTGGATGACTAGAAGGAGAATGGAGAAACCTTTTGCAGAATGTGATTAATTTACTTATAGTCAAGAGAAACTAAAATAATGGAAGAAAAGTGAAAAAACTATATTTTCACTTTTGTGAAACTATGTGTTTTGGATGCATTTTTGTTTAATTTCTTAACATTGAATAAATTTTACATTTTAAAGGTGTGGGACACACAGGAAAGCCTCCAGCTTGTATGGAAGTCTGTGCTGACAGAAAAGAAACAACTGTGGAGAGATAACAGTACAATCTCTTAAGATCCATAGGACTTAGGCAACTGCTAATAACTGCTTTATTTCAGTCAAGTCTCATTCTGGTTTAAAGAAGAAAAAGAAAAGAGAAAAAAAGCCGCAACATACATACAGAGAAGAATTTGTAGTTAGAAGATCACCACAGTGAGAAGATACAGGAAAACAGCTGAAAAATCATAGAATCACAGCGTGAGAAGAGATCTGAAAGATCATCTAGTTCCAACTCCCTGACATGGGCAGAGACACAAAATAACCTGCCTTTGACTTTGATTCACCACAGGATAGTTTCAGTTTGTTTAAAAGCAGCACAATTAGGTGGAGAAAGGTCAAGGAAGAGCAGCTAGAGAAAGGTACTGAAAAATCTGTGTCACCATTGTTCTGTTTATACTGTGCAGATGGTTTATGTTGCTGTAGTTTTTCTCCCCTTGGATGCTATTATTTTCCCTTCCTGATAGCCTGAAAGAAAGTAAAAAAAAATCCTAGGGTCAGCTTATTGATTTAGAGCTGTCAAATTCCCCTGATGTGCCATTCTAACAGCTAATTGAAAGATTTCTGTTGTGTAATCAAAAGTATGCTTTTGGAAGCTGAAACACCCTGTTTTGCTTCTCAACTTTTTGATCATAAATAACTAGGTGAGCTGTTCCTAGCTGACTATGGAAGCTGACTACGGAGATGTACGTCCCTAATTTCCTCCTTTCACTGGCCCCAACTGTGCTACCCTTTTTAGCTCCTTTTAACTAACTGTCATTAAAAGTAAAGTAATTGGCTTTGGATGCTTCTATTCCTCAAAACTCAAAATCAGATCTTGAAACATGTTTTCTGCTCAAAATTCCACTTTCCATCTTCAATGAAGAAACAGACATTGTTATTTAACTCTGTAGAAAAAAAAAATCAAGCCTCTGTATCTCATTCATGTTTCTGACTGTCTCTCTAGCCTGTGCAAGAAACATTGTGATTTAAATGCTATATCAAGTTAAAAAGACATTTTTTTTCCAAACCAGGCTCTTTGTTCTGCCTACAAGTACCTCAGCATTGTCATAATTTTATTCAAGTGAATTCATCCAATATACATCTACGAAGAATGAGACTTCTAATGCTCTTGAAATAATTTCCCAAATTTAAAGTATATTTATATATTTTTGCCTACATGTACAAGGTAAAAAGTATGGTATTATTTAAAAATATCCAGCTTTAGCAGTGGGCACCTTCTCCATTAGCCTGTTTCTGGAAGTATGAAGTCAGGCAAGGCAAGTATCTAATCCTGTAACATTTTCATTTTTATCAGTATTGGGCCTTGTCACAGGTATCACTCCTTCTTTCCCATGACAGAGGGCTTCATGTCAGTGCACTCCTTTTATCATTAAATTGCTATTATTTACATTGTTGCAGTGTTTAATCATGCTAGTCTAAGATTTGAGTCTTTTTAACAGAGTTTGCTTTCCAGATGTGAGTTTTTCTTGTAGAACCTAATGGGATTAACAACTTCAGAATGGCAAATATTTTAAATCTCTGTTAGATCTTCATTCTGTTTCCATCCCTTTCCAGATGTCTCTTTGCAATGGCAGGACATAGGAACCTTGGCTTGAAGGTCCCCAGGACAAGACCGCAATGTCAGCAGGCTGGAATTTTTCATCCTAACATAACACAAAAATGCCTACTTACATTGACTGTTAGATGTCCTGCTGTCTTCTTCAGAACTTCTGCAAGGTCAGCACTGTAAGTATTCTCTAGCAAATTCAGAAAATTCTGTATTATAGAATAAATGAATGCATAAGGGTTTCGCCTGGCAAGCCCCATGCCATTATTTTTGTGCTCTGTAATGAAACTGGTTTTACGATGAGATTTTAAAAAATAATAATTCAAGTTCTTATTTTATTTTATTTTAAGTACTTTGATTTCCCATTTCCAACTTTCTGGAAGAGCGGTAGCGGATGAAAAGGACACTTTTCAAAACTAAGCCCTTGTGATTTCAGATGCCAAGAGTTAAGAAACAAGCATCCTAAGATGCATGATAAAATGATGAAAGATGGAAGTACTGCAACTAAAAAGTTCAGCTGTGAGCATTCAATCTCCGAAAAGGTAAGAGAGTTTTCTCTCCGGAGAACATCATTTTAATATGAAACTGGAAGAACTACTCTTAAATGCAATGTTGAGATTCCTGTTCAAAATTAATTATGATCTCTTTATAAAGACATTCTGCAAAAATCACCAAACTCTTCTAGTGTTACACCTCCAAGTACTAGAGTTGTCTGAATTTTCTATAAAAAGGCAGAAAATTACAATAAATACTTTCTTAAAGGATAAAAACACACAAGAGATAAAAAGCTATTTTCTAGTAGTGCCAAATGGATTATTGCAGTTTTAGGCACAGGCTCAGAAAAAACTAAAAAAGCCCATGAATGACTCAGCCATAACATTAGTTAATGTGTCATCCAAAAGTCCCTCCATATACTCTTGATTCGAAAGGTCAAGTTTTGCTAAAAAGAACATTCTCGATAAGATGGTCCCAGGAGGTCTAATGTATCATGAACAACTGAGCTGCATGAGATAAGACACACAGTGGGCAACAGCTGGCCCTCAGTTGTGGGAAGGCAGCAAGATTTGTGGGAGTCAGAACAAGGGCAAACACTTTCCCTCATTTCCCCCTCTATTAGAAAATGTTCTGCCCAGGACTTAGTGGGCGACATCAGGTATGTCACAGAACACAACTGTCCCTCACTGAATGATAATAGAGTGTCTTGACCTCAGCGAGGTGTTTTGAAGATAGATTTGTGTTCCAGTAAATTGGCTGTCTGAAATTATTTGACTATATAAATGCTAAAGCTGCTGATCCAAAGCAGTGTTTCCCCCTTTAATGTAATTTTTGGTGTGTAGAACAGTCTGCCTTCTTCAGCTGGAAATTCCATTGGGAAGTTTACCATGAGAAGGGAGGAGTTCAGTCTCTGCAGGTGGGATCCCACTGTGAATCCTAGTCTGTCCAATCAAGTTTTTCTGGACTTTATGTGCTCATGTACCACCAGACGGAGCAAGGTAAGGACAGACCATCAATGTTGAAGTGGAAGAGGGACTCCATTACCCTCCCTTGGCATTTTAAAATACAAGTGATTGCTGTCTTGATGCCTTAGGTTTCAGATTTCATATCTTCTAGATTCTGTACTGCATTAGTATATAACACTGAACTTCATCTAAAGTGTTAGCAAGTTCTTCTCACAGTTTAGTCAGACAAAACAATCCTCTTCCAGCCTGAGAACCAAGGACACCATTGCAGCTTCAGGCCCAAAAAGTGTAAACAACAGCAAACTGAGGGGAGCAGTCTGGGAGGATGGGACTGCATAACCTGAAGCTGTAATTGGACAATTAAGCTCAATATGTAAGTGGACCAAAACTTGTAAAAGTGTGAAAACTCGTGACATGCCGTCCATCTTGGGTCAGTCTTGAGTGTAGCCATGGCCAGGCTCTTGTACTGCCCAAGGTGTATTCTTTGAAGGCCTTTTAATAAATACCTACCTTATTCCTTTAACTCTGTCTAGCCTCTGTTCTAGGTAGCCTCTTTAGGCATCAGTCTGCTTGGGTGGAAAGGCTTATGTGGGCTTAATTTGTGAAGCTGACAGATTAAAGCAACATAAAGATTCCCTTGTTCAAACACTTTTCACAGTGGTTTGATCAAAAGACTAGAGCAAATAGCAACTTTGTAATGTCAACTGCATTTTTCTAGTTAAAAAGGTGACCAAATTATATAAATACTACTTTTAAAATGTGTGTTTCTTAAAAAACTACATTTAATTAAAAAACTCAAACATGGACAAACCAAATACTGAAATGCTAATTAATTCTTTTTTTCTAGAGGCCATTTACTTCAAGAAGTCATGCTCTTAACTGCATTTCCCAAGGAAAGCAGTGACTAGGAGCTCCTGTAGAGTAACTACCTTCACTTTGCATGATGGGAGATGGGAGCCAGCACTGGAAGAATATTCTAAATATGATGCACCATTTTTAGAGAGGAACAGGAGTCTGAGGAAAGTACAATGACAACATTTCCTAGAAAAAATTAAAGTTTTTTTTGTTTTTTTTTAATATTTCCTCTGTAAAAATGAGACTTTACTTATCCCTTGCAGTGTATATTCATAATGAGGTCCTATGGCTAACCAGTCATCCTTTCATTCATTTCAATTATTTATTTTTACTGCCATGTTGGGCCAATATCTTTATATTATATTAGTATATTAGTGTGCCAAAGATACCTGGAGTTATACTTGCCCTTCACATCTGAAAATTGTGTGTTTTTCTCAGAATTGTTCTAAATAATAAAATGGATTTGTCAGTCATGGAGATCTGAAAACTCGCTCTATCTACTGCTTTATATAACCATTACGTGACAGTATCACCAACCTGCTTAGAAGACCTGTGTGATTTAAAGAACAAATGCTTTGATTCAACATACTTATATTTACAAAATCTGGGTCACCTGGAAGCTGTGTTTATACCATAATGAATTGATTTTTCAAATACTCTGTAAGTGAATCAAATTAATGCAAATCTGTGATAGGATATTCCCTACCAAAATAAAAACTGAATCAATGCTTAATCTGTTTAAGTCTTAGGCTTCTTGCTCTTGCAGTGCTTGTTAGGCTATTAATACTAGTCCATGCAATGCTACCCACTGATGTTTTGAGTGCCATTCATAAATACTTGCAGGTGAATTCTGGTAATAAATGTCTTACAGAAACATATTTGTGCACAGTGTACCACAGATCTTTGCCTATTCTTCAAGGTTATGAACTTTATAACATAGCACAAGTTCCTCTGCACAGAGGCAGGATTTCATCCTGGAATGTGGGGAATAATGCTCATCTCAGAAATTTCTGGCAAATATATCAGTCTGTGTCTTGATGCATGACTGGACCTGTGCCAAAGATGTTAGTGCCAACAGCACCTCCTCCTGTTGAAAACTTACCTGTTTAAACATTCCTGACCACCTTACTGACATACATTTTAAACCCGGTATTTTCTGTACAATAAAGAATTGAAAATACTTCTCTGCTTCACAGAAGAGCCCATTTCTGTGGTTATTAGTAAAAATATATGAACATTGCTAATGAAAATGTTAAAGACTAATGGTATTTATGTCAAGAAATGTTACCACATACTTTTCAAGCAATGTATTCCATCATCAGCACTTCCTGCTCCTTGACACTCTGTCTGCTTTGCTCCAACTGGTTTGGATGCTGACATATGTGCATGGTTTGTTACATGCCAGTCTAGGTTACAGGAGCAGGTATTACATCTAGGTCTTAGAAATGTTTCAAATGCTCTTGTAAAAATTTGGAAAAAAAAACCCCAATATTTGCTTTACTTCATGTATGACAGTATGTGCCTTTATTGATAATAGTACAAGTTAATATTGTCAACGGCAAAGGCACTCTGGTATGTGCCGACAATTCCCTTATGACATGTGATTCTGCCAGAATTTTTTGCTCCATAAATGCGGAACATGTGGTAATTTAAAACCTGTTCTTTTTTTTCTGGATAGAAAGTCTGTATTATAGATTTTTAATTTTTTTTATTTTTTATTTTTGTTATTGAGTGACTTTAGGGAAACAAATCATGTAATCTAGTTAAACTATTTTTTTGGCTTTTTCTCCACTTACCCATGCTGTTAGGCAAAATTCTTCAAGGCAAACATGTATGGAAGAAGGTGATTAGTACTTACCGATGTTAGATTATTACAACTAATCTAACAGCGATGAGCTCTGTGGGGGAGGGCTGAGTAGCAGATATTGTCTGTCTTGATATTCTGCTTCCCATGGCATCTTTTAGCCAGTTTGGGATGTGACAGGCTAGATGAGCACACTACTCAAGAGGTGGGAAACTGATTGACTGCTGGCCTTAAGGCAGGACTTATGGGGTCATACTGTGCGCCTTGAGACTGGCTGTGAGTGAAGATCCTGAGAGATCTGTCCTGGGGCCTGTCCTATTTAATGGCTTTACCAATGCCATTGCCCTTGTCAAGTTTGTGGATCATAGCAACTTCTAGGATGCTATCCAAATTCTCAAAAAACAGAGTGACCATTTAAAATGAACCTCACATACTGGAGGAATGATCCAGTAGGAATTTAAACAAGAGCAAACACAAAGTACTATACCAGAGATGGGATAACCCTCTGGAATACTACTGACCTGCTGAGGACCAGCTCTGAGGAAAAGGACCTGGGCATACTGGTGCACAGGAAGCTAAACAGGAACCAGCCTGGAAAAGACACATGAAGAGTCATCAGAGAAGTCATCAGGAGGACACAGTCAGGATTTTTGCAGCCATGTGTGGAAGGACAAGAAGATGACAATGGGAATAAAGACGGGCTGCCTTTCCCTAGTCCTAAAATCATGAACCAGACACAGTTAGGTGATAAAATGCAGTTACCTGTATGGGGATCCTTTATGGTGCACAATATGCTAAAATCTGCCAAAGATGCACACCATAACACAAAGTGGACACAATATTATATACTTAGCAAATTAGCATAACTGACAAGAATCCTCAATTCCAGGCATAGGTGATGAGGCAATCATCCTCTGGTTTGAGGATGAGAGAGACCTTTCCTGAGACCTACCTTTTAGATAGTAACTAAACTTTGTTTATGAGGAAGTGTCTCAAGAAGCCGTTTTAACCTTGGTTCCCAGAGAATTTAACCTCGGTCCCCCAGGGATTGGAGCCTTTAGGGAATTTATTTTGTCTTTCTGTATAATAGAGTAGGTGAAATGCTAGCTATGAGTATCTGTAGTTATACAATAATACGGTACAGAGCTACAAATATACGTGTAGAATATAAAGAATGAGTAAAAGCGAAAAGGCAAAAAATCAGTTTGGCATCAGGAGAAGAGACAGATGATGAGTCATCAGAGAACTCATCAGGAGAACACATCCAGGTTTTTGCAGCCATGTATGAAATGACAAGAAGACAACAATGGGAATAAAGAGGGGAGATTTATAACAGACAGAGGGAAAAATGTCTCTCCATGAGGACAGCCAAGCAATGAAGCAGATTGCCCAGTGGTTTTGCAGGCTCCACCCTTCAAAGTTTCAAGGAGGAAGCCCTGGACAACACGGTGCTTGAGATAAACTGCTTTGGATGGGAGCTTGGGCTGGTGATTCTATAATTCTCTTTGCTTGTCTGAGACTCCCAATATTCTCTGATGTTTTGTGCAAGGCAGCCAGAAATGCAACTTCAGTGGTCAAAATATACAATAAGAATTTGCACAGAAATTTATTCTTGTGCAAAAGGAGGCAGTTCCAATCTGGTATTTAGAAAGAGTCCACAACTTCTCCTCACCTCTCCTTCCCTCCCTCTTGATACCTGTGCCCTTGAATACCACAGGTATCAAAAGTCTTGAATTAATTTTCATCCCAGTTGTGACATCCTGTCTGAAGTTCTTTCATGCATGAATGTGAGGGGCCAAACAGGGAAACGCGGATGATATGGCATGGTCTCCTATGAAGATAAGAATGTCATGTTAGTCCTTGACTCTTTGGTCTTTCAGGTTAAAGAATTGTATGTTACATCCAAATTATCTTCCAGAGAATTTCACTCTGATTCTATAGAAAACTGACAGCATTTGATGGTGCTAAAAGAAGAAGCAAACTAACAGTCAGAATACTCCCTACCAGAGCAACCAGGAGCAACTGGTGGGGGTAGGAAGAAAATATTAAATAAAAGGATAAGGCAGAGTAGATCACAAAAATTATATACAGTTCTGCACTAAAATAGCAACAGTGAGGGTGAACTACATGACACATGCAGAGCAGAGAACCTATCCAAAGAGCAAAACAGAAGTGTCAAAAGTACCTGACTGTCCTGTTTTCAAAAATTACTGGCATGTTTATGCAGCCTGGAATCTGATCAACACCACTGAAACTCAGGTAATCAAAGCACATAAAAGCAGATTTGTTGAAATCGGTGGGAACTAAGCATCTACCTGTTTACCCATCAAAAATTCCTATCAAGCATTCATCTGCAACACTGATCATTTCAATAACTTTGAAAAAGTTGGCCACTTTTCTAAAAAAGCTCTGGCTTAAAAATGGGTTAGAGCTCTTGAAAGGATTATTCATAACGGGTTTTTTTACCAACTGGTACATAATCACCATACTTGGCTTTGACTACCAGAATTGTCTGGTTATGCTAATATTAGTGGTAGTTATATTGCTAGAAACTTCATTTGCATGATATGTCATTCTGAATGCCCAGCTTTTGTGAAAAATACTGCCTTGTATTAGTTGTTTGTCACACCTAAATAGGTGTACGTTAGTTGAAGAATACATTTTCTCACGTAGCTATTGTAATGCCTCTCCACAACTGTGACAAATCTGTCTTGTCTGAAGACAGGTTCAGATTTCTTAATTCTCATTTGGGTGATTTCAATCATAATATCATGCTTTTCTCTCCTCTTCTGGGACATATCTGTATTACCTAACTGTGCAATTAGATTGCAGGTCTCCATCTGTAAAGTATTTCCTTTCCTTCCCTGGAATTTGGCTTGGATTCCAGTCTTAAATTTAAATGGAACTCTATTTTCCTTGTCTAATAACCACTGAGTAATTAGGCTTCTACATGGAAAAAGAATTATCTAAAGAAATGTGTTCCTATAAATGACATTTTGAGCACTGTAGATATATGCCTTCTCTGCCAGGTTACCTGCAGTGTACAGAAAGAAATCTTAAAGATACAGATGTATTTATACATATCCAGTCCCAGTAATATGTAATACTCACTTCCATTATTTGTGTATCTTATCTCTTTATATTACTGGAAAACATTCTTACTTCCTAAAAGAGACATTTGTTTCTAACGGAGTGGCCCACTTAAAGATTCACATAATAATATCTTCATAGAAAATGCAGCTGCATAGCTCAATAGGTCTTTGTCCTTGTCTTCCCCATCCCGCCCCCATTCTACCTAAATAGTACCTGGATAGAGGCAGATCTGATTGTTAGTAATTGTTTCCACTGTCTTATTCAGATTTATTCCTGTCTTAATGCTGTTATTGGTCAAATTTGTGGGCTGATATTTGGAATGAACTTTGTCTGAAGTTCGAATATGCTGCTGCATTGTGCTGTATATCTTAATGTGCTTTTCAGACTGTAGACCGAATAATTTGTAGTAATGCCAGTGAGGATTCCACCACCGGATGTGTCTCTGCACTGCAGTGGATCATGCAGATTGCTATTCAGCTTGGTTATTGCAGACACATGGTTCAAAAAGGTCTCTGAATATTTGATAGTGTTTGGGTGTCCCTAGCCTGGATCCTACAGCTCAGAACCCCACAGTGAAACATTCCAGTGGCTGTCCCCATCCCAAATTGTTCTCCCCAGCTGGTTCTGCACAGATCTGCAGTGCCTTATTTCCCATATCAATGTCAGCAAGAAATCCAGTAAGACTCTGGTGTATTTGGCCTCATTTAGTGTTTCCCTCAGCCTGGGTCCAGCTCCCATCCTGCTCTCATTAGAAGACATAATGACTGACTTTGGTGTTTCAGAACATGTCCAGCTGGAACATACAGGTAATTACTCATATTGGACTGAGTTTAATCAGAACAAACCCAGCAAAATCAGCAAAGACCAACTATTTTAAAGTATTTGACCTAGCTTTGACCATTTCACATGAGAAAGCTTGGAAAGCACTCGCATGGGCAGCTCAGCTGCCAGATCAGAGAGAATGGCCCTTCCTGGGAGAGAAGAAGTGATGATCCTGTGGAGGAGACAGTTTCATCCATAAGCAAACGCAGGTATGGAAGGTTCATGTCTGGATGGTCAAATGGTAGCTTTTACCGGGCAACTGGCAGTAATTTTAAAGCACATTGTTTTATGGGACATAGAACTAGAGGAGTATGGCTTCCTATTTTCCTGTGATTTGTGTCTTGCTCAGCTCCCTGGCCTATAGTATTCCCATCTTCCCATTACAAGGCACAGTCACTCTGCGGCACTGGCATGTTGCTTGGCCAGCCAGCCTGTGGCTGCTGATTTTCCATCTAAATGTGTGAATTGATGGCAGATTGCTGTCTTCCTTTGGGAACCCACTCTCTGCTACTTAGAATCTTTGGAGAGACTTGAGGTCCTTGAGCCCCTGCCCCTGTGTCAAATTGAAAATTGATCAGTAGCTTCAAAGGCCTCTGGGAGATACAGGTCTGAGGACCCAAAAATTAGGTGCTTGTGTGTGCTTCATTTCCTTTGCAAGCTGGGAGAGCAAGCATTTTCAAGTTTATTTTTCATTAAATTATCTCTCAAGCAAAAGATCCGAAGCAGCAGCAAGGGAATTGTATGATATACAGCATAAATTTTCAGAATATGTGAACAAATCAAGGCAAATGTCACACAAACTGATAGCGGTGGCCTCTTGGGCTAAGGCAGTTCAAGACCAAATGTCATAAAAATCTTCATAAGACCATTAGCTATAAACAACTCTTTATTTTGAACCATCCAGCTGCTTATTTCCATGTCATTTTTCATGAAAATCTGAATGCTTTTCCTTTCAAATACTGACGAAGGTTTAAAAAAAGGTTTTAAAAGAGGTTATCAGTGCATAAATTCTTTTTAGTCAGTAATTCCCAAGGCAGTTGTGAATTGGGAAAAGCAAACAGCACTTGCCAAATGTATCTTGGAGATAAAACCCCAGACAAAAGCTCCTTTCCTGCAGATATGTGTTTGGTGGGTGTGAACCATAGAAAGACTCAATCATGGCTAAATTATTTTCCGTTCTTTGGAAAGGAACACAAAATGAGTCATGAGCAGCTTCTATCAATTCAAATATCCAGAGTATGTGTGTGAAGCACCAGTAGAGGGCATTAGTAGCCCATGAAGAAAGTACTGCAGCAGTAATAAAATTATGAAATGTATTTGCTTTAGAATTATAAGTTGTACAAGCTGCAAACCGTACGCTTTTGTATCCTCTTGCATCAGAGCATCTGCCTGTTTTTAACCCTTAATATGTAGATTCATTTAGCTATTTCAATTTTAATTTGACTGGCAGTAAGTAAAGCTTCTGAAATTTTTCATATCCTTCATGTGGGAAGTAGTTTGCAACCCATTTGGGATTTAAATGTAGTACTATTTTCTCTTTCTGACAAATATAGAGTAATTAGGCTTTTCAACAGACAAGCGATTACCTAATAAATGACCTTCTGCAAAAGGCTTCAGCAAAATGAATTAAAAGGCAGATTTAGCACAAATGATGGCCAAGCAACAAGGTGCAGGAACAAAAGAGAAGCTTTGCAAAACCAATCTGTTCAGAAGCTTTAGAAAAAATGAAAATGTTTGCTAATGATGTAATAGTAAGTCTGACACTGTGTGTACATTCTTAAACACAAAATAGGATAGGCTGCTTGTCATACTGGCCACTAATTCCCTTGAAATTATAGTTACAACTGGAAGGAAGCATGATCACTTTTCACTGGACACTTATCACCTGTGGTCGTTTCTGAAACAAAATGTGAACAGCAAGCAGATGACAGAAGAAAATAACCGAGCTGCACATAGCTCCCAGTGTCTTTTTTTTCCAGCGGTCTTGGGGATGGTTTATTATGCCATCCCGCTTTTGGGGTCTTTGGTTTGTTTTGTTTTGTGCCCAGGGGTGGCGGCTGTCCCTGTCCCACCCTATCCTCCCTGGCTCGGGGCTGTGGCGATCAAGGGCAGCTGAGCTGAGCCGCGGTTCCTTGGGGAGCTGGGGGCGGCCGGAGCCATCTCTGCCTCTCTCCGGCAGCTGGATCGACCAGCGGCCGGTATCTCTGACCAGGGACTCTGCTGTTTCTGTGGGGTGTGCCGGCTTCTTTTGTTCATTGTTTTTGTTGAGTTTTGCTTCGGCGCCGTGCCTGAGCCCGCCGGCGGGGCTCCTTGTGCCGCTGTGCCGTGGGGAAGGGCAGAGCCCAGAGCGCAGAGCGCAGAGCCCAGAGCCCAGAGCGCAGAACGCAGAGCCCAGAGCCCAGAGCCCAGAGCCCAGAGCGCAGAGCGCAGAGCCCAGAGCCCAGAGCCAGGGCGGCTCCGCCGGGACCCGGGGCTGCCCTCGCTCCCCGCCGGGGCTGCCCCCGCCGTCCGCACAGCCCGGCTCCGAAGGACCGGCCAGCGCCGCTGACAAAACCCTGCCGAGCCTTTTACAGCGTTCGGGAGCCGGACTGCTCCTGCCTAACCCCCACCGTGCCTCCGCCATCGCTCCGGGCTTGTGCTGCGCTGCAGCTTTTCACCCTCTGCCTGCCGGGAGGTCCTGCTGTTGCAGCTTGCTTCTCCTGAGGTTCCTGCTACAGCTCCTTCTGCTATCCGAAGTGGCAGCGGGATCGGCTGGCTCTGGGGTTCGTAAAGGAGCCCCTTCCTCCATCCCCTCTGCCGGCTGTGTCCGCCATCATCCATGAGGGGAAAGATGGGCGGGCCCAGCGCCACAGCGCCCCCTGCAGGCCCGGAGGAGTCACCGCACCCGCCCCGCGCACGGGAGCCGCCGGCGCCCCCTGCCGGCTGTGCCCGGAACTGCACCGGGGGGAAGCGCCCGAAGAGCGGGAAGAGCCTGAGCTGGGATTTGTGTTCCTGTTCGGTGGTGTTTGTTTGTCTCGTTACACACACACACGCTAATAAAGAACTGATATTCCTTTTCTCATGTTTGCCTGAAAGCCCCTTCATCTCAAAATTATAATAATTCGGAGGGGAGGGGGTCATATTTTCCATTCCAAGGTTCCTTCCTTACGAGATACCTGCCTTTCAAACCTAGACACCAATGCATTTACAGGGATATCAAACAAAAGAATTGTAAAGATAGTGTCTTTGAACTACTGTTTTCATGGAATATCCGATCTCAGCCTACTCAGATTAAGCAAGTGTATCACATGCAATCTTCATGTGTGTATTCTGACACCCTGTCATCATCTATCCCTTCACCAACTTTGCCATCTGCCTCTGAAAGCAAAACAAAATAAAACATACCATTTAGTATTCCTCTAGAATCAATCCTAGTGTTTGAGGGATGAAAGCATTTCTTCTTATCTGGCAAAGAAGTTAAATGTTCAGGAAACAAAATATTTTTTTCTCAGTACTGAAAGAATTGCAGTTGTGAGAAAATATTTCAGCCATTGAATCCTGCAAATACTTGAAAAGTTAATTTGGAACTTTTCAAGATGTAAGGAGAAAAATAATTGTGAGAGTTTTCCGGGTCATGGGCATTTCCTAGGGTGAAACCTATTTTTCTCAACATGTGAGCAGTCCCTAGAATATGTCTTAGGCTCATCTATTCCTGCTTGATCAGACTTGTCACTAACAGGTATGGCTGAGGAGCTGAATTTTTACTTGGTGTACAGGTCTGCTGATTCAGTATTTCTGACTCTCTCCAGAATCCATGATCATGGAACATTTAGAAGTGATATGAGAATTCAGCCTTCACTGAAAATGTCAAGGCCATTTCCACACGCATCCACTACTGTATGTGAAAGAGAAAGAAACCAGAGGCCAGTATTCTCACTGTTTAATTCACAGCTCCCACTTCAGCTAAATTAGCAGCCAATTTTCATTAAATTGTTGCAGAAAGAAGGCTTCTCCTGAGGGTACTTCAGAACAAAGGACTGTGTTAGGCCCTTTGTCAGCATAGTTTTACTTCTCCCATTATATGTTTCAAGTAGCAACTGTGCATTTTTAAAAAAATGAAGTGGTATGTGAAAAAAAATAACACTACCTCTTTCTTTTATTGAATTGCTGAGGTCAATTGCTAAATGAGAGCTTTAAATATTTCCCTCTCTCCCTGTAATAAATTCTAATATGAAGCCCAGATCCAGGCCATTGCAGAAGATAAAGAACACTGTACACTGCTTTTAGGTGTACTTTGTTTTCTCAAAGCAGAAATAGAAGGCAGTTGTTTGTATCTCTGATCTGTAGTCTCCAAGACTTCTCTGATCCTTTGGTATTGCAGGACCTATAGTGTGTCAGAATAGCAAATATATTTTAACACACTTTTTGGTTCAGGGTTATCCTAAAAATTGACAAATGATGTCCAACATTTCAGAGCGACACTGCCACCTAAACCTTTTTAGATACCTTTAGCAGAGAATATAGAGAAGTATATTATGAAATTCAAATACATCATACAGAATATTTTGGTTTGTAGGGCTTTTTAACAAGGCATTGGTAATCATTAAGGTAGCAGCACAGACCACCCTGTGCTAAAAAGCCTCTTAGTGTTGGTACAACAAAGTCATTAAGGCACTGGTGGTGATTTACAGGGAGAGAGGGAAGGAATAGGAACGTGCCACATAATGCAGTGATGGTCAGCTGGCATCAGTTTAATTCTTTTATTTCTGCTTACCTTGTTTGTTGCTTTTTTATTTAAGAGGTCTTGTAAGAATGTATGTTTTCCCCAGACATGTGCACCATGATACAATTGTTGGCTATTAGACAGCAATGAATGGCTTCTCTTGGGTTCTCCACACTCAGCACCAGAAAATAAATGGACTTCTGTCTTCCTACAGGTGCACTAATCTAAAATAAATTTAGTAATATTATTATGCATTTAGAAATATTTAGAAATAGTGCTGAAGAGTCACTGCACCTATATTTTTGCTGTTATTGTGAAATTATTTGATTTCAGCTGGCCTTTCTTCATCTGTCAAATAAATACCTCAAGACACCTTATGGTCACATATATCTTTTTGGAGTAGATAATTAATTGTGATCTTGAAATTACATTCTTGAAATGAAGCCAGGAGATGGAGTGGAAGGTTGAAAACTCCAGCTTTTCAGAATTCATGCAGGAGTGAGTATTTGTTGAGTCTTCTGGCAGCCTGTATTGCTGTATCCTGAGAAAATCCACTCCCCTAATCATGGCTCAACATAATCCATGGTACTGTATAAATAAGAAATAATGGTGGGCAATTTCCTGCCCAGGTGATTTTTCCCCATTTGCTTCTACATAGCTAGGATTTTGTCCTCAAACTTTAATGGCATTTGAGGGTGTTTGGCACTTCATCAGATTGGATTCTTATTTCCTTGGTTTCTTGATGGGATCCAAGCACATAGAAAAAAGACATTTTGCTTAAAATAAAAGAGCAGAAATAAACCACTTTCCTCTTGCTCTGCCCCCAGATGTAAACATAAGGATAGGAGATGTGTCTGTATTGTTATAACACTAATAGATTAATAGATTTAATAGATTACAGTGTTGTTACAGGAATTGAGGTAGGGAAATGCGTTTTTTAGCTTTATATTGAGAGTGCTCCTTTAAACAACAAAGGGAAAAGTAGAAAATAGCATTTAAGAAAAAGTCTAAATATAGCTCATAAAAGCCCGTATTTCATTTTAGCAGCTGTGTTGTTTCTCCGTGTATAATCTACATATGTATTACTTTTTCTCTTCACTCTGAAGTCAGTGTTTAGTGGGCACAGAATATAATGACATGTGACATACAGCGTCTTAGTGCAAATATTTACAAGTATTTAGTGTCAATAATAATTGCAATATTGTTGGTAAGATATACTGTAATTCAAATGCAAGATTTTAATGAAATTTAGCAGAAGTTTGTATTATACCTCAAACTACTATGTAACATTTTGTTGTAACACTTTGTTTCATATTTTTTGTTGTACAAGGAACAACTGTATTAATGTCACATAAGTAATCAATTTGTTATAATAAAGCCATGAAAAACCAGTGACAGTTAAAAAGAAAGTTCTTAACTTTGAAATTCTAGATACTAATTTTCTTCTGAACCTGACTTAAAACACAGCTTTTGTCTTTTTAGGGATCTGCATTTGTCTTCCTGTAACATGCAAATATCTTGTGTAATATTACTATTTAGGATAGTAGTTGGCAAATAAATGAAATTAATTTTTTGTATGTCCTAGCATTAATTTTTTTGTTGTAAATGAAATTAATTTTATTTTTCTTATGTGAATGATGCCATTTTAATGTCATTAATGTCATGAGACCATTAGCTTCAATTTTCATCAGAACATTTTACTTGAGATGTGACTCATTCTTGAAAGTTTTTGGAATTCTAAAGATTTAATTTAAATAAGGCTGATGAGTATTTGAAATAAAAGTTCTGTCTATGCTTCGGGTGAAGACTGTGCAACAGACCTTAGAACTCAATTCAGCAAAACAATTAAAATTACATTTTAATTGTCTTTAAGTTCATGACTTGTTGCCTTTGTTTTGTTCTTCTATTTAATGGTTCTTCCTGCTGTTATAATTCATTCAAGATGCAATTTGGAATCTCTATCATTTGCTGATAGCTCTCATAAGGCAATAATACAAAGTCTTCCTGGAATTAGCATAATAAATATTTTTCTTTATGAACAGTTGTACTCCTGCTTGATCTTTAATGAATTCTAAGCTGCGTGGAAGTGATATTCAAATCCATTCATTCATCCATCAATAGTAACTGGAAGATCCTCCTCATTAAGTAAATAGTAAACATCTAGAGGGAAAAATAGATATGAGATCAAGTGCATTGCACTTTTCTACATAAAATTTTCACAGTGCAGTGGGTTGCAAATAAGATCTGTGAAGATTTATCTGTCTTCCAAATGGGTGTTTCTTCTGAAAGTAAAAAGTGTGGCACCAGCATGGTAACTACATGATATGACTACACCAAAAACTTTTTTCCCTCCCCTGATTTTAATTCTGTATTACTGGGAGATTTTCAGGGAGCATATATTTCCAATGCTTACTTTTAGAACCAAAGTTTGCCATTCTGAGAAGAAAGCTAGGATGGTAGGTTGTAATGCGAGAACCTGAACCCCACATATCATGGAAATAAAAGAGTGTGGCCATCAGATTTGATGAATTTGCCAAACTATGCAAGAGTGCATTTTTCTTTTTCAGTACCTGCATTTCTTCCAAGCCATACAGCAAAATTACTATTGACCACAGAAGCCAAAATTTATTAAATTTTTTGACAGAATTCAGCTAATCCAAAAGTCTGACTGTATTTGAAACAGAAAGTACGAGGGGGTTCTCCATTTCTCTGCAAGATTCTTTTATTGCTAAAATACTTTCAAGATTAGAAAAAGCCTTCCAAGTGTAAAAACACTGGGAAAAGCTGGCCCTACACCTGAAGACTGATTTATTTAAAGCTTTGTTGCATTTTTGTTGTCAGCAACTGGGAAGTTATAACCAAGGAGTAGC
This sequence comes from Rhabdornis inornatus, assembly GCA_013397075.1. Taxonomy (NCBI): domain Eukaryota; kingdom Metazoa; phylum Chordata; class Aves; order Passeriformes; family Rhabdornithidae; genus Rhabdornis; species Rhabdornis inornatus. The sequence goes on along the minus strand of VWZS01002160.1, from coordinate 191,697 downwards.
ATTTAGGAAAGATGGATGGACAAGAGCAAAATCAAGCTCTTGTCAGAACATCAGAGGCATCTCAAGAAATGTCTGGCTAGTCTCCCACAATCATTCTTTCTCCTTCCACTTTACAATGAGCTAAATTTTTGTCAATTATCAGCCCGTGTTCCCTGTGCAAAATCCAGAAGTTTGGGAGAAAATGACCACTTTGTCATGCCTTGAAAAGGATATGTGTCAGAAGGCACTGCTCTGAAACTCCTGATAATGTGTGAGTCACACCTACTCTGTTCAGAGGGAGAGACTAGAGGTGCCTGTGCAGATACTGAATAAAATGGAAGATTGTACCGTTGGTGCACGACTGTTTTCTTTTCTGGGGTCTTTCCATGCTCACTTCTTTTCTTGCTCTGGGAGAACACAGCAAAATGCAAGTTCACTCTTTGCAGACTCGGGGGCATATTCCCACACAAGATAACAACTCTTTAAAGAGAGAACTAGAGCTGAGACTATTGTTTAAAATGGCACATTGCTGGCAAACAATGTTTGCTCTTTATAAATTAGATCTGAAACAGTTCTTCTCACCACCATCCTATGGTACTATCCTGCTGCATCAAATATTCTGTTATCTTAGTCCTAGAAGCAGCCAGAGTTATAGATTGAGTAAATCTTGCAAAGATTATTTCTTGAAATTTATCAATGGGAACTCTGCTAGGCCAGATCTGAGCAGGTCTAATTATATGCGAGGACTATTAATTAGCCCTATTTTCATGTAGCTAATTTTGTCTTTTTTGTTTTCTTGAATTATGCTAACTGAATTTCAGGAAGGTGAGGCACTTATCCAGTTCTTCAGATGCTTTTGGTACAAATAAAATCAAATCAGTTACTTTTTAATAGTGATCCTTGTGACCTCATGCCAGATTTTGGGTGAATTGAATGGCTATGCAATACATCTAGAGTATGAAACCGTAAGGGGTGATAACATTGCAATAAACATGATGTCGGATTTTTTAGATGCACTTTCAAAAGTTTTCAGCTTAGAAAAGATCTCAGCGGCCGTATGTGCTGGTTTGGCACAGCCTGGTTTCTGGTAGCCACAAAGATGGGTCCTGTGAGAAGCTGCTGGAAGCTTCCATGATGTCTGGCAGAGTCAATCCCTGATGGCTCTGAAGATGGACATGCTGCTGCCCAAAACTGGGCCAATGAGAAAGGCTGGTAACACCTCTGTGTTGACATATTTAAGAAGAAAATCAAAACAAAGTCATAAAGTTTCTACTTCAGGTCAGAGAAGAGGAGGAGAGAACATGTGAGGAAAACAACATGGAGACACCAAGGTCAGTGGAGAAGGAGGGGCAGGAGGTGCTCCAGGTGTTGGAGCCAAGATTGCTTTGCAGCCCATGGTGAGNGTGGGAAGGACCCCACGGTCCCACAGGGAATGGACTCCTCTTCCAGAGCAGTGGAAGAAGATCTTGGGTGATGAAGTGACCAAAACCCCCATGCCTTCTCTCCCTGTGCTGTCAGTGGGAAGGAGGGAGGGGCTGGGAGGGAGAAGGTGTTTTCAGGGTTTATTTTACTTCTCATTATCCTCCTCTGATTCTGTTAGTAATAAATTCACATTGCAACTAATGCTGAGCCTTGAAGTGTTTTCTCTTGGTCCTTATCTCGCTCATGAAGCCTTCCTAACTTTTTTTCTTTTCCCTCCTCTGCCCAGCTGTGGCAGGGGAGGGTGAGCAAATGACTCTCGTGGGTGCCTGGCATTGGGCCAGCGTGTAACCACAATGCCATAATTTTGCAAAGGTTTGCTCTGGCCCTTAGAGTGGCTAAGGTAGTATGAAATACTTGACTCAGGCACTGTTGGAATTTAGGCCAGGCAATGGAGAACTCAGGGCTAGGTTTCCAGAAGACTGAGAGGAAGAGATCTCTAGAGTTGAACTATGCATCAGGCCAGTCCACTCTCATAAAGGCAGCAGAACACAATTTAAAGAACAAAATACCTTGATTAGATTGCCCTTATTTCCAACTGCAACTACATGGAGAGAGGCAAGTGACCTTTAAGTCAGTTCCCATCTAGATGGATAATTTCAGTCAGCAACTGAAAACAAAACAATTCACTATACTTCAGTTATCACACATGCGAGTGAGCACCCAATCCCTAATGGGAAAAATAATGGACCTTTAAAAAAAAGGCAGCTTGTTTGTAGCACTTTCTTGTAAATACAAAGCAAATGCTTGGTGTAAATGCTTCTATTTATAAAGTTTTGTAAAATAAACACCATGATATGGGGTAAGATGCCAGGCATGGTATTAAATAATTTTACTACTTTTATGTATGTCTTGACTGGTGTAATGCAGATCAGTCTCTGAATGCTCGCTGGTTACAACATAATGCTTTGAAGTGAAATGCAGCTGAAGCAACTGTCACCCTGTTGAAAACACACAAGTTTATTTTAAGAACAAAACAAAATTCTATTCTGTGTCAAAGCAAAACAGTTACAGATGAGCAAGGGTGTCCAGGGTAGTAAATTACCTGGAAGTAAAGAATAAATGTATTAGAGAATATGCTGGCTGTGGAACAAGCAGTATATTTCATTATAATTTGTCTGTTGAAAGAGTCAATCTGTGCGAACAATGTCTCTCAGTCAAATCAAAGTAAATGTTATAAATCAGTGAAGGTGTATCATTTGAATATCTATAGAAAGAATGAAGACACTCAAATCTAAAACTGTTTTGCAGATTTTTTTTCTTGTTGTTTTGGGTTTTTTGTTTACCTTTTTTTTTTAATTGCAAAGTTTATCTTGAGAATGAAAGAGGAGCTTGTGAGTATATTCATTGAGGTTAATCTAAGGAACTCTTGCAAGTTAAGGAACTGGGCATCTCACCAGGGTGGGTATTAATGTCTACATTACACAGACTGAGTTCCAGCAGACTGGGCTTCTTTCTTTGTCTATGTGATGTATTCCATGTGAGGGCTCTTGCTGGTGGTCAAAGGAGCTATCACTAAATATTTAAATACTAGTTCTATGAAAATTAATCACATGGCAATTTAGGTTGTCTCCTTATTTGTTACTGCTTGATGACTCAAAGCTATGACTTGCAACTTGGTAATAAACTGGCCAGTCTTTTCATAGAGGCTCAACAAGAAGGAAAAACAGCTGCATATTTTACTTAGTCTTTTGCACAATACAGGAGATGAAATTTACCTCCTGTACCCAGCCTACACTTAGTTATCTGGCAAATGTACCACAGGGAGTGTCCATCGTTTTCATCCTTGCTTAGGTGGTTTGGAAACAGATCCTTTGAGATGCAATGAGAAAGATATGACAAGGAAATCCGAATTCGTCCCATATACTACTCCAACTTGGAGTGTGGCAACAAGCAGTTTGTGTGAAGAGCAAAACCATCAGAACTCAAGTGACATCCAATGCACCTCATTCAAGGAATCAGAGTTTCTCTGTCATCTGGAAGGCAATACAGCAGCAAATAATACAGATTCAGACTCCTGTTGTTAGATATTTATTGGCATGAATTCTAGTAGTGGCAAAACAGAACATAAATGGTATGACATAATTGGTATGACTTTTTTTACTTGAAAGTGATCATTAAAAAAAGAGAGCTTTGGTAACTTTGTAAATAAAAGCTGCCACACAGGTGACAGTGTTTGCATTCTCCTCTAATATAGACCTTTAGCTGCCTTCCTATCCTTTCTGCCTTGTCCTGGTAGTCTGACTCCTCCTGGGAACTGGTGATGCTATGGGCTTCCTCTTCTTTTCCCAGCTAGGGAAGTAATCAGTGCCCAGCTCAACATCCTAAACACTTTGATCCCTCTTCAGGAGGGCAGTTTGTCTCCTTGCAGTTCATTCAAGATCAGTTTAAAGCCAATTACCTTTGCCTTGCAAGATGATATGTGGTAATTAATGGGAGTGGGTAGACATGGCTACAAGCTCTTTATAGCTACTGTACCTGGAATATATTGTATAATAAAGTAATGTTATAAAGCTACTGTAGATATCCAATGTTCTTGAGTTCCGTGTTATACTATTATATTTTAAGCTCATTGCACTTAATGCAAGTGATATATCTTGTTTTATTAATCAAAAGGCAGTAAAGAGGGCCAAAAAGCTCAGTCATGAGATATTCAGGATGAACTGAAGGGCACTGGTGGACCTATTTCATCTGAAATTATAACATCTTGAACTGGGATCTAAAGTATGGATTTTTCTTGTTCCAGTTGTTAATAATTCGTCTTAATTTTTTTGCTGGTTTTCTGTTACTTCAGACATAGGTTTTGAAACTAGAACAGCTGCTGTTAAATCAATATAATAATATTTATACATATAAACAGAAAAATATAGAAAATGTTGTGCTGAAAGTTACTACATTGGAGTTCCAAACAACATTAATAGAATATCCTGTAGGTAGTCATACTTTTTATTACAGGATCTCCAAATGCTCTCTGACAGTATTTTCACTGTGAGATGCTGAAATAATCAGTCCTCTTGACTCACCTAATATTCCTAACACATATACCTCAAGAAGGTATTCTTACAGTTTCTGTCATTGTTGTCCTGCCATCAGTTAAAATGCTGTGCTAGGGAGATAATAGCTGAGATTTATCACAGAGTGATAAAATGAATTTAAATTTCTTTATTGACTTCTATTATTGAAATACATTTTTATGCTTTGCATCTCTCGTTAACATGGTGACCAAAACTTAGTCAGACATGAAAGTCTGTTGAACTATATTATTCCAAGGATGACCTATGTCAAGGTAGATTTATCCTTTACAGTGCTTTTTAATAATCTTGTGCTTTAAAATGAAGCAAACTATTCCATATAGGTAAAACCTTATAAAAGAAAGGCCTTTTAAAAGCAGATCTTATTGCTATTTCAGCTGAACTAACAGCTAGCCTGTTGAGTTTTCCCATGAGAAATGAATTCCAAGAATGAAAATCAGCTTGCATAACTATCTATTCTTGTGTGATAAAACAGGTTGCACCTGCAAAAACAAGAATTCTATCCCATGACAATCCACAAAGAAAAAATGTAAACAGCTGTGTAAAGAGAGAGTCTTAGCATGTACACACACAAGCACCTTCTAAGCAAGGAATTGAGTGGCAAGAAAGTTGCTAACCAATTGGAGTTAAACATGATGTCTTTGAAAACTGTATAAAAATGGGCTGTAACATTAAAGTGGGACTTTCGCTGCCAGAACTTTGAAGTGATGCCCATCTTTATTCACCGATATTGTTACAGCAAACAATTTAAAGAATGTTGTAAATATCCTGAGGATAAATGAAAAAAAAATCAGAGAGTTCAAGTACACTTAAAATATATCAAAGATATTAAAATTAAGAAATCAAGTCGCTAAAATAATTTTTATTACATCCTGATATAGATTGACAATAATCCCCCTTTAAAGGTACTTGTGTGCACTGCCTTAGGATATGCAAAACTCTGTTATTGAATACATACTGTTACTATTACATACCATTTTTTTCATTATTATAATTCTTATACTATATTTTATCTCTGACTGCAATATTTTTGGTAAATATCTATGAAAGACAAAAGAGTAATTGTAAAATTATAGTGCATCAAATGCTTTCATACTCGTAGCTGTGGAATGCTTCTAAGTTCCAAGGGCTCATAATCTCTTAAAAAAGATTTTTCTACCAGCTTCTGATTTTATTTTTCTTTGTTTCTTTGTTTGTTTTTTGTTAGTTTGGGGTTTTTTTTTGTTGTTTTGTTTTGTTTTGTTTTGTTTTTTGGTCAGCCTCTGTAAGAAGAGCTATCTGTTTCCTTTTTACTTCCTTTGTATGCATTGGGAGTTGTGAAAAGCAGTTTTTGGAGGAGTTATGGTAACATAAACCAGCATGATCTTGTGTTGCCAATGGCAGCCAGGCAGCTGAGGGGCTAATTAGCTGCCTGTTACAGTAGGGATGTAAACTGAAGCAGTGGAAGTCCCTGCAAAGGAATCTGAGAAGAACCACATCTCCCACAACATATATTACTAAGTGTATATATATTTATGTATATGTGTGTGTGTGTAAGACCCTAATTTGTCTTGATTCCATTCCTGTAGAAGTAATTTTCACATATTGGGACTACAATTATTGGGAACGTGAGGGAAGACTCATGGATCTGTCATAGGAGAAAAATTGGCGTTGTGTTTGTCCCTGCCTTTATCTTGTGCTCAGAAGAGAACTAATTTCACAGCCTTCATCTGCACTCTGAAAAGGTGGCTGCATTTGATTTCTTTGTGCTCTGCATTTACTGTTGGATTAAATAACCCACCTCTTCCCTAGAAATATGCATATTCTCTTCCTTTCCATGAGCATTTCTGTCGTGCATCCTCAGTGCTGGAAGCTTTCTGCTGTTTCAATGTAATCTGTTGGTATTTCTGTAGCTTTAAATATTTTTCAGTCTAGTAAAATCATAATAATTTTTCTAATGTAAAGATTTAAAACTGCAAACTGTTTGCCAAGAAATATTTTGAAGCTAGGATGCCCGCTGGACTGTGTAATAGACTCTATATGATTGGCCTAATTCTGCACTCTTAACAATTTTGAGTCTATTGATATTTTGTGCAGTGCTCACGCTATAAAAATTAAGCATTTTTCTCTCCAGTGTAGAGAAAAATAAGTCATGGCTGCTATCTATTTATTAGAAATACCCTATCTATTTATTAGAAATAAATGAAAATGGATGGTTAGTGAGATTTCATCTTGCACTGGTCTGGCAGTCTTTGTAAATAGGATAAAAACTTTTCTAGTTCTTCCCGTCTCCCTCACTTGAGACTTACTGCTGTCAAACCCAGAAAAGGCAAGTCAGGCTTATGAGCTAGAAAGTGCCATGAAAGGTACTGAAGCAACACAAGAGCCTGTCAAATCAAGTGGCTCCTCCTTTCAATCACTTGAGGTTCCAGGCCTGGAAAATAAGAACAGTGTGATTTCTGAGAGTTAATTGGAAACCTCCTTTTTTTCCTGCTGACTCTTGGCCTTGAGGACCTGTCAGGCTGGAAGGACAGATGTCTCATCCATTTCCCTGCTGAGACCAGTATCAACTATAACTGTGTTTTGCCCAGCAGATATTTATCCAGCCTTTTCTTAAAATCCTCTGGTGAGGGTAAGTCTGTGCTCTTCAAGGATCTTTAGTTCAGTGTACCACTACTTATGCTAATAACAAGTTTGTTGTACAAGCCAAATCTTTTGATATAATCTAAGTTGTTTAGTTTGTTTGTTTGACATAGACATGAACACAATGTTCTTTCCCTTTGGCAGCAGTTTTTGGTGCATGTTTTCCTTGTGTCTTCTTAATCTTCTTGTCTTTGAACCAACCTTTTTGAGTCATTCTCAAAATACAATTCATGTTTTTGAGGACTCTGACTCCATTAGCTGTTTTCATCCAGATTTTCCTCATTTGGCCCATGGTGTTCTTCAACGCCCCAAACTGGTTGCCGTATTCTCACTGCATTCCTAAGTGCGGCATAATTTATCTGGTTATTGATTATATTATTCTATCTGATCATATGAGATTGGCAGGCCATGCTGCTCCTCATAATCCCAGGGTGATATTTGGTGTACCAACCTGTATGCAAAGGGGTGCTGAAAAGAGGATCTCAACAGGTCCTTGGGCAATCTACCTTAAGGTGCTACCAAAAGTAGTACCAGGTACTAATTTTTTTAGCTTGCTTATGTGGGGATCATAAAAGACTGAACCACATTATTTTTTCTGACAGATTTTAGAGTGGATATAAGGATTTGGAGTAACAAATATATGCTACAGCTAGTAGGAGGAATTTTTGTTTCCTGACAGCAAAATGGGTCTAGGCTTATTAGGGGGAAAAAAACAATCTTTTTTGTGCAGATGGTGGCAGAAATGAGATGGCACCTGGTTATATGTCTATCTCCTTAAAATTGTTTTTCCTTCATTGAGAGATACGAGGCTTTGATGAGAGCAACAAACAAATAAGACAGGGCTTTTTCTCAGGAAACTCATTCATATGTTGATACCTTATTTTTTTTCTTTTCTTTTTTTTTTTTTTTTGCTATTCTCCAAAATAAAATTGTGTGTAATTAATAGAAACTATGTCAAGTTTCCAATTAGAAAATATTTTCTGGTATAAATGTTTACATATTAGAGCAAATAGTGGAATGCAAACTTTGAAATCTTTGTGGCCCCTTATAAATAAATTTTTAAAATCAAATGTTTGCTCAGGAGGAAAAAAAAGGCATCAAGAGAAATTAAGAACACTATTAGATTTATTTTATAGCACATTTTAGTCTTGCACATTGCAAGTCATTTCAAGCAGCAGCATAGTTTATAAAATAATACTTCCCTAGAGAAAATGGTATTTACCTTGAGAAACTGCAATGAAAGGCTATTTAGTTCATATCTGGATGCTTGCTAATAGTGGATAACAGATTTATACAGATAGTTAAGAAATAAAAGGAAACAATAATTTCCTAGATATAAATTGTGATCAGTACACTATTTGAATCTGGGGTGGACAAAATAAAAAAAGTAATAATATTTTAAAAAAGATCCTGTGTGAATTTGCCTTCTTACATAAGAGAGGAGGAATAGGAATACTTCTGAAACTATAATTTCAAGTAAAAAGTGAGGTGAAGGACTAATTATTAGAAAGAGTTTTATATCTTCTGTATGAAACAGTTTACTGTACACTCACTTCATAGCAGATTACCTCTAAATACAACCATTCTAATGATAAAATGTAAATTTTAAACCTCACTAAGCTTTGACTTTGTTTCTCACAAGCATTATATATTGAAGGAAACTCCTTTGGGATCCGCAGTAAGCCCTTGAGCATAATAACGCCAGCACTTGTTTCCTCCATCCCCTTGGAATTTCACATCTTGTGTTTTGTGGAATAGACAAGACAGCATTTCCTTCTTCCTCTCTAGCAACAGAAAAAGTGAATTGAGAATGGAAAACAATTGTCTTTTTCCCTGACCCAGCAGGAGTAGGAGTGAGAAACATTTTTTTTTTAATGTGGCTGGTATCACTTCCTGGTGGTCTGTAACTCAGCTCAGAGTGAAAATTTGCAAATCAGCACACCACTGCTAAAAGTAGCCTTACTGTGTGGGTTGTCTGAAGTAATAAAATATAAGGTAGGAGACAAAAGAATAGATGATCAGAAAAATGAATGGGACATACAGAAGAAAGGGCAAGTATTTTCCCAAATTTTATTCAATTGCTTTTGAATGCTTTGTTGTTAGTAGAAGCCAGAGAGTTTCCCTTTTTGGCAGTCTCAAGATTTACATTGCCTGCTGTAAAGATTCAAACTTGAAAAAGATTATATTGATTTATATATATAAGAAAAATCATGATCTGAGGCCCTGCAGGCAGGAGGATAAACATGTGCATAACTCTGTAGAGCAGCTGTAATTAGGGGTGTGCACACCCTGGGAAGCAGCTGTCAGTCAGCTTTTTTTTTTCAGCTCTCAGTGGACTGAAAGGAAATAGAAAAGACAGAACTTTTAGTGTAGGAAAAATCGAATCTGCCTCTCACTTGCTAACTTTCACAGGGAGATAAAATATTTTTTTCTGTTAAATGAGAAACAGCATAGCTAAGAAATCATACTCTCATTAATTAAAAAATTAAACAACTAAAATTACAGGATTAATTTTATTACATTAGCAGACATGAATGAAGGTCTAACAGTTGGAGATGAAATGCTGCTAACAACATGATAATAAACTATTTTTATCTTTACCTAAAAGTCCGTGCACATAGTGTCCAATAAGCTCTAATTTAAGAAGATGGGATGAGTTCTTTAATAATGAACCCTATCTTTGAGAAAAAGATGATATGCATTGTATATGACCTGTGGAAAACTAAATTAAAACATATAAGTAACTGTGAAAATCAGCGAGTGAGGGAAAAACTTCACAAGACTGAAATACATCCTCATAATTTTTTTTTTCTCTTTAATAAATTTTTTTTTTTTTTTAAAGCATTAAATCAGGCCAGACTGGAAGCATTTCTGAAAAGATATTTAACTTGGAGAAGAATAATTAGAAAGGTGTTTTGGTTCAGGATTTGAAAGGAGTGTGTGTATGTGTGTGTGTGTGTATGAATAAGAGAGAGACAAAATACAACATTCCTTGTCAGAGTAGCTCCTTGGAATCTGAGTGTAGCATCAGTGATGGAATGCTCTCCACAGCAGAAGGATGTGAAAAGTTGTTACTGAGTGCCTTACTCTTCCTAACTTGGAGTTTAGCCACTTGTAATGGGTTTTCTGATGAACTATGATGTGATACAGTAAGGAGTTTATGGAACATTTAATATTGATTACTTTTTTCTGCATAGGCCTATGATTGTGGAAGATTTCCTTATCAGTATGAAAAGGGTGCTTGAGTTTAAAGCTTCATTTAGTGAGTGGAATTATGTCTTGAAATATGGCCGCAAAGAATATCCTTTTCTGGTATTTTTCCTCTTTATTTAAAACCAGATAAATGTTTTTTAGCAAGAAAAAAAAAAAAGCTTCCTAAATGGTTTTGCTCTCTTTTGCCTTGAAAATTATCCAGCAGAACATCTGCATTTGTTCCAAATTTTCAAAGCATGACACACAAGCAGTGACCTCTGACAGAGTGCAGGCTCTGAGAGGATGTACAGGGTGTCTGGCTGAGCCCAGTGTCTCCAGGGCAGCAGGGATGATGGGAGACTCCAACTCTTACTGTCCTCATTTTGGATTGTTATCACTTCCCTAACCAATGACTTACTGCTAATTCAAACTAAACATTTTCAAATATTTTCTACAAATTTTTGCTATAGTGTATGTAGTCAGAAAGGTGTTTTACTGCATATGATGGAGAGAATAGAATTAAAAAAAAAAAAAAAAAAANNAAAAAAAGCATGCTCAGCTTTTCAGGGGAAGAGAAACAAAAAGAAATTATTTGAAATGATGATTTCCAGGATCAATGTAGTTGAGAATTTAAGCCATCCACACTAGTCACCATTTCTAGGACTGATCTGAGTGACAGGAGAGACTGTCTGGAAATACAACAGGATTGGTTGCCAGTACTATAAAATGATATTTTAGAATTATGTTGACAGCTTGGAGAAATGGGATAGATGAAATGTAACCTGACATTGCACTCTTAACAAAATAGTTTGCAGAATCAAGACAGGGATTAATTTACAATGGTTCTGTGGAGCAAGAGTTTGAGATTACAATGAATGGCTTCATAAAAAACTCCTAAAAAAAAAACCCCAATATTGCTCTAAATTTATGAATGTACAAAAGCCATGAGAAACCATGAGAGAAACACCTCACCAAGGGGACGGGAGTGTATCTGAGTGTAACATATAGCAAAAGCAGGGCAAGTTGATCCTAGAAATGAAAAGAGTTGGACTGAGCTGGAGAAGAGGTCAGGTATTTCCCTAAGGGAAGACTTTATTTGTGATAAGTACTGAGCTCAAATTAGACATTGTAACAAACTTTCTAATGGCAAGGGTGTCTAAGTAATGTGATAGCTGTCCCAGATTCTATCCTTGAAGGTTTGAATGTTATTTTATACAAATGCTAAATAGGGATCACCCAATTCATGGGATTGATCTTTTGATCTCATTATCCATGCTTAGGGATCAGCGTCTCCCTCCATTTCCCTGCTATTCCTTGAAACTCTTATTCACTTAATTTATAATTCTTAAAAGCCTCTAACTTTCAGTCTCATGCCCACTTTTACATTTCCTTAAATTTTTGCTCCTAGGTTAATTTTAGTGCCTGGTCTTGATTATACACAGACACATTTTATTCACCGTCAGCAGACTGTGTTAGCCCTGTTCTTTCTTCTCTGTCTGTCTGGTCTGCATTCATTCCCTCATCTGAGGTGCAACCGTGGAGTTCAGTATTTGCTCACTTTTATCAATATGTAGATAACTCCAGAGTAAGCCTTAACAAGTGAAATACTGGGTGACTTGGTAATAGCAATGATTTGATTGCTGGCCTGAGAATTAGGCTTGTGAGTATACTAAATGATTGGGTAAACCCTTTAGAATATTGTGTATTCCTGGCAGAAGATAATTAATGCTATCCAATTAGAATTCAGAATTCTGCACACTTGGGACCTAATGGAGCACATAATTAAGCAAGAGGTGTGTACAAATTTATCAGCATCTAAAAATATTAAACTCATAGTAAAGACTATGGCTTTTCAAAGATCACATAAATACTGACTTTCCAGATAGCAAGCTGAGTATTTTAAAGATTTCCTATGGGCATATTTCATACAAAAATTTCATTTTTAGGAAGGATTGCATGGCTGTAATTCTTTTTTGTGCATCAGATTTCCCAGTGGTAACACACAAAATGTTTTACATTCATTTTCTTTTTTGCATCTTAAAACCTTTCAATCCAAATAATAAAATTGTGATTTAAAAAAATAAATTACAATGGCGACTCTGACAGATTCCTGCAACAACCAGGAATACATACTGAAAATGCAGAGAGTCATAACCTAATTTTTCTATTCATAAGTGTCTTGGGGTGATTTTATAAAAATACTGTATTCTCCTATTGTCTGCTTTATGCCCAGAAACAGGTTCTATAGCTTTAAGCTGGGCCCAGGAGGCGGGGGGGAGCCAGGGAAATTCTTTGGCATGGTGTTGTGTTTTAGCACACGCTCTCCGTTCTCAGTTCTGCAGTGGAGAAGGAGTTTCATTCTTTGCTTTTAGCTGGCCTCTTTTTGTGAGCTGGGACAACAAGTTTCTCCTGGGACTGTGGCTTTTTCTTCTCCTGGAGCTGTTGAGCTCAGCTCTGCTCTGAGAACCAGAATATCACCAGAGTTGGACTCCATCCGCTGGTGGGGTGCCCCGGGACACCGCATCCCGGCTCCGGTCCTCGGGAGCAGCCGAGCCACAGCTAAAGAAAGAACTCTGAATCCACCAACAGAGAGAAATTCCAATATTAACAGTTTTTTTTTTTTCCCATCCTGCGGGCACTCTGCTTGTTAAATAGTTTTTTTTCACTTTCCTCCAAGAAATTCCTTTTGTATCGGTGGGGAGGGAGTGCCGAAACCTCCCTCTATAGAGCTGTTCGTTTCAGGACGTTTCCTCCTAAAATTGTCTCAAAATGAGACAAAACCCCAGATCTTATGAGTGGTTCTGCAAGAAGGAAGAAAGCTGTGTGCTCAGGTGGCCAAGGTACCCAGTGTCACCCTGGCCTGTATCAGCAATGGTGTGGCAGCAGGACCAGGGCAGTGATTGTCCGCTTGTGCTGGGCACTGGTGAGGCCACACCTCAAATCCTGGGGTCACTTCTGGGCTCCTCAATTCAGGAAAGACATTGAGGGGCTGGAACATGTCCAGAGAAGGGCAATGGAGCTGGAGAAGGGTCTGGAGCACAAATCTGATGAGGAGAGTCTGAGGGAGCTGTGGGGGCTCATCCTGGAGAAAACGATGCTCAGTGGAGACCTTCTCATTCTTTACAACTCCCTGAAAGGAGGGTTTAGCCAGGTAGTGTAAGGGTTAGTTGCACTACTTAATTAGTGGCTTGTATTTATTTTCTTTTGTCTTCACTTAAAGTCAGGATTAAAATACAAAGGAGACGGATTTTTTGTTTGGACTTGGTTGTTTATTAAATTTTATTTATAGTACAGAGAGTTCTGCAACACTTCCAGCTACTAGCTAAAAGCAAGCAAAATGGAGGTGAATGTAGCTAGTTATGAGGTTTTTTAAAGCTAAATAGTCCAGTTAAAAGCTAACACTTACTCATACTTTTGATCTAATAACTAAACACTTGTGACTGCAGGATTTTTTATTCGACTGAAAACTACTACATGAAAGCGTGAAGAAGAAAGAAGAAGAAGATAGAAAGACACAACGCCCAAAAATGTCCATCTTGTCCCATACTTATTACTATATTCTAAAACCTCAAATTCAAAATCTTTCACTATGTGAAATTACATACTTCTAACTACACACCAGTGATTCTAACTTCATCACTCAAATTTGGAAGCCTTCTCCAAGGTTTGAAGTCAAAAGCAGTGTTCCCCTGGGGGTCAGTGTTAGAAAGCACAGAAAGTTCTAAACTCCCAGGCTTCTGGGTTCCAACAAGGTAGGGATCAGGCTCAGAAATGACTGGACATGGCACTTAGTGCTCTGCTTTATTTCATTATGCTGGTGTGGTGGTGATTGGTCACAGGCTGGACTCAATGAACTTGGGGATCTTCTCCAACTTCAGTGACTTTATGATTCTAAAATAATATTGTATCTTCTTGTACCTGGCTCTTCCCTATTTGGGACTGTTCACAGCTTTTGGGAACTGATCACTTTTTGTATGTGAGGAAGGTGTGGGAGTAATACTTTATAACTGTTGAGCACCAGAATATGTAACATCATTCCCCGGTGCGTGAAACCTTCACCAGCACCAAGACTGAAGATGACAAAGTGTGGACACTCAGTTCCGACCAGAGATGCTTGTGCAACAACATCCAGCTCTGAAATGCAGTGCTTAGTGCTTTCTGTGATATTTCACTCTTCCACTTGTACTTTTGGCTGTTGACTGTGGCTGGTTTACATCACCTGCCACATAGCATCACCCCACAGCAAATTCAGAGCATGTAGGAGAGAAGTGAGAGGAAAGCAGAGTTGTAAGGCAGACCCTGATCTCTGCAATGTGGTGGTCTGGGTCACAAAGTCACACCAACCTCACACAAGAGAATCTTAGCTATACACCTATGAAGGTTATAGGTTAAATTTTACATTGTTTTTATGCTGTTTCATGAGGTTTGGCAGTAGGTTGCTACTGTAACTGTATGCAGTCATAATAAAAAGCAAGTATATAACTTCTCTACTCTGATGCAGCTTATATTCACAGACTGTGGGGCTGCTTAAAAGCACTCTAATATTTTAACTTTGCTATGGGTGGATGAATAGACTGGATAATGGGTTTGTAGTCTTAATTTCACAGTAACTGGTGCAGAATATAAAACACACTGAGATGGAAAGCATATTTTTAGTGCACCATAAGTATCTCATACTTTATATAACAGCTATAATTGGAAATATTCCATTTAAATTGTGTAATTCAAATTGCATTTATGTGAGTACTTGAAGTTCCACATCATGATAATTTGGGTTTTATCTCATCATGTTAATGATAATTCATTTTCTCAGCACTAAGAAGAACAGGTACAAAGAAATGAAAGAATTTCAGAATATATATTTTTCATTGTGAGTTACATGCCATTAGTACTAAAGAAGCAGCCACACCTTCAACCAAAAATAAACCCAGCTTTCATTCCATTCAGTCATAATTATGTTGTTTGTATTGCATGTACATTTTGAGGGTTGTGAGTAAGTGATACTAAATCCTAAATCCTCTGGACACAGTAATCACAAACTTTTGTAGCAGTTTTTAGAAGGCAGAAGTGTTCTGTTGCAGTTGTATATAGGAAAAAATCAGCCAGGATGGAAATATCAACATCTCTTGTGGTCTGTTTTTTTCTGTTGTTGGACACATCTGATAAGCCTAAGAACAACGCAAAAGGGAATTTTTTCATAGCAAGTCATAATAAAAAACCCAAACTTCTGCAACCTTTTGTGTTTGCACCACTTGCTTTCTAGGTTTGTATTGCAATAGAATTTCTTCAATTTCATTTTAGGTAGATTTTCCCATTATGATTTCATAAAAATCTATAGTAGAAAAATTGGGAGACCTTACTGTTTGACAGGAACAAACCCAAATTTGTCTGTTTTTTAATGGCACATCTTTCCACTAAGTGAAAAATTTTATAGAATCTAGGATGTGTTAGAAGAAAGGTCAAATAAGCTAGCATTATTACTCACCACTCTGCAATTATATAATAAAAATCTTATCCATCTTAATGCATATATGCAAATGTCAGAAACAGGATATTTCTGTGAAAATTGTAACTACAGTTTTTAGGTTTTGTTTCACAGAATCTCCATCTTAGTTTTACTGAGCACTGAATATGCATATCATATATATGTATATATATCCTTTACACAATTACAGGTTATTTTTGTAACGTTAAGTATATAAATAATTTTGTTAGAGATGAATGCTGTAGAAGTAGAGAATTCAGAATGAGTGAAAATGTACCTAACATATTTGAGTGCCTTTATTTCTCTTCACTATATCTTAACCAGTCCCCCATTTAGCAAAAGCAGTTAAATATGTGCTTTATATGAGACACACTTGTTCTGCTGACAGAAATTGGGTCACCTCTAGTTAGCTTAAAGGTGGTCTGTGCATGAAGTTTATATACAGACACTGGGATTATTTATAATCATCAAGCTGCCTAATGACATTGCCAGAACCAACCAAAAATCTCCTTTTAATCAATGTCAGCTTGTTGGAAACAAATTACTTGTGTGCTGTGTGGGCAGTGCATACCAATATTTCCATTTTTAAGCTAAACATGAGAAGACTTAGGGTGAACTTCCTTCTTTTATCAGATACAATATAGTTCAGTCCTCAAAGAGCCTTAAAATTAATTGTGTACTAAGGAGTGAGGTATGAAAAACTCTTGTTCTTCCTCATTTGAACTTACTCCCACTTTGTAGTTGTAATTTGCCAAAATATTTCCAGTAAGAGAAATTAAACCAGATACTTTAAAGAATAAAAGTCACATTTTCATCTGTGGTAAATCAGATGGGTTCCATTAAATCAATGAAAATGTAATAGCTTTTAATGATAAGATGTGAAGTTCTTAGAGTTGCTGCTTGTTCATTTTGTGTATCTGCACTATACATTGCCTGCATAACTCAACTTATAATTGATATAAAAGCACACTTTAAAATGTTACTGTGCTTTCGTAGAACATTTTCTTGCTTATCTTCTGATCCTTCAGCTCTTCACCCTTCTTGAATTGGGCTATTACAGCTTCTGCTCATGGTAGTGTTTGATAGCCATATTTGCTCAACTTTAGTTGTCAACCTCTTAAAAATGTGAGGTGTTCTGTTTCTTTGGCTGAAATGGGCTGTTACTATGGCAACAATATTAGTATGGCAGCCTTATTTTTCCATCTTTGCACACCTTCTACTCTTAACAGACCTCAGTCACCCCCTTGTATTTTTTTGGTGGTGGTTTATGTCTTCTTTGTTTGTTTTTACTACTTTATTCTTTAGAGAAAGAATCTTAAAAATAGTGGTATACCCTGTGTTTTAATGAAATTCCTAACATCAGCTGCTGCTATTTTAAAAAATAAATTAATCTAGAGTAGTATAAATTCCAAGTACTTATTTGGTAATGGTCAAATTAATGATTCAGAATTGAGGAATTTGATGATGATTTAAATTTACAGAAGGTCTGAAAATTCTGTGTGGTGGGCATAGGCATTTAGCACTGATGCTAAGACAACTTCTTGGATAAATCTTGACAGTAAAGCAAATCAGGTCCGTGATTTTTAGTTGACATCTCAACATGGATAGGATTATACTAGCTTTTTTTTCGTTTTTATTTTTTTAACTTTTGAATAAATTAAATATTTTTAAGTGCTTAAATACATTTGACAAATGGCAGAGAAAACTCTGAAGACCCTTAAGAGAGAAATTACAGTTTATCTACATATATAGTTGAGCACAATGAAGTTTAGATTAATTTTGCTATTACTAATCCAAAATCTTAAAAGGGGAATTAAAAAGAAAAAAAAATAAAAAATATCAAAGTCACACACTTGCATATATAAAAATTATATATTAAAAAATATAAAAATAATATTGCTTTAAATTTTAAGCATTTTCAGATGTACTTTACTCACATGCTTTCTCTCATAAAGCTTGGAATAATCATTAAAATCCATATTTCCCCTTTTACTTTTCCTGCTTACAGCACCAGGAATTCTGAGAAAACATCCTCCTGACAAAAACTTCATGGTAAAATTGTTAGAAACTACAACATGGACTCCCACATTCAACTCCTTCAAAGATGAAAATGGAGCACTTGATGGCAGGGCATGGTTGACATAGTATTGCAATCCAACAACAACAACAAAATAATAATAACAATAATAATAATAATACTGAGAAAAGAATTTGAAGATGCTCTGCACCAGCTCAGGGGGAGCTGGTGATCTCACCAGAAGGATCCAACATCCCAGTTCTTTTCCAGGCTTGTCTAACTGACCAGAGCAGAGCTTGTGGCTCCTGGGCTGCAGTTGCATAACAGTGGTCCAGACACAAGGCCACTTACAACCAAAGATTAAGATTAAGATTGGGAAACAATAGTCAAAAAAATGTAGGNAAAAATAAATTAATCTAGAGTAGTATAAATTCCAAGTACTTATTTGGTAATGGTCAAATTAATGATTCAGAATTGAGGAATTTGATGATGATTTAAATTTACAGAAGGTCTGAAAATTCTGTGTGGTGGGCATAGGCATTTAGCACTGATGCTAAGACAACTTCTTGGATAAATCTTGACAGTAAAGCAAATCAGGCCCGTGATTTTTAGTTGACATCTCAACATGGATAGGATTATACTAGCTTTTTTTTTGTTTTTATTTTTTTAACTTTTGAATAAATTAAATATTTTTAAGTGCTTAAATACATTTGACAAATGGCAGAGAAAACTCTGAAGACCCTTAAGAGAGAATTTACAGTTTATCTACATATATAGTTGAGCACAATGAAGTTTAGATTAATTTTGCTATTACTAATCCAAAATCTTAAAAGGGGAATAAAAAAGAAAAAAAAATAAAAAATATCAAAGTCACACACTTGCATATATAAAAATTATATATTAAAAAATATAAAAATAATATTGCTTTAAATTTTAAGCATTTTCAGATGTACTTTACTCACATGCTTTCTCTCATAAAGCTTGGAATAATCATTAAAATCCATATTTCCCCTTTTACTTTTCCTGCTTACAGCACCAGGAATTCTGAGAAAACATCCTCCTGACAAAAACTTCATGGTAAAATTGTTAGAAACTACAACATGGACTCCCACATTCAACTCCTTCAAAGATGAAAATGGAGCACTTGATGGCAGGGCATGGTTGACATAGTATTGCAATCCAACAACAACAACAAAATAATAATAACAATAATAATAATAATACTGAGAAAAGAATTTGAAGATGCTCTGCACCAGCTCAGGGGGAGCTGGTGATCTCACCAGAAGGATCCAACATCCCAGTTCTTTTCCAGGCTTGTCTAACTGACCAGAGCAGAGCTTGTGGCTCCTGGGCTGCAGTTGCGTAACAGTGGTCCAGACACAAGGCCACTTACAACCAAAGATTAAGATTAAGATTGGGAAACAATAGTCAAAAAAATGTAGGCAAAGTCAATTCTCAAAATTTATTTTTATCATATTTGGGATTTTGATGATTGGTCTTTAACATTTATTAAAAATTGCAATGATTTATAATACCCTGTTTTTTGAACATACCTTTCTCTGAAATACACAAGGCTCATATTCAGTTCCTCTGTGTGAAAATGACATAAATAGTCCTAATTGTAAATATGTCTGAAAACATATATTTCTTTCTCTTTAATAATATGAAAGCATTTAAAAGGATTTTTTTATTAGTAATTTGCATTTTATTGTGGGGTTTTTTTTGGTAAAAAAATGACATGTATGAGAACTGCACAGAAGTTCTGCAGTCTGATTCCACTCTTTTTCTCTTATACCTTTCTAAATCTTTAATGAGTCAATGAAAATTAAAGGCAATTAGTCTCTCACCTGCAACTCTGGTCAGATTTCAAGTGAAGATTTCAAATTGGTGCTCTGGACTGCAGAAGAAACTAGTTTCTTTAAAAATGAAACCTACCTCAAATTTATACTAATTTAAAGATTAAAGTGAAAAGAAAATATGGTGTGCTATCTAGCTATTAAAACATGCAAGTAAAAGTGCTGAAAACAGGAACATCTTGAACACAAGTTACTAAGGAATTCAAAAGAGTTTAATCAGATTTTTTTTTTCTGGCTGAGAGTTTAATAAATCAGTTGCTTTTGCTGAAATAATTTTGGATTTCAGTACACATATCTTTTAGACACAGTAAAATGAAGAAGAATATCTTGCATTTGCAGTCAGAGTCTCAAAGTTTTTAGTCAAAAGGATAGACTTAGCAATAAACAATGTCTGTCTCCTCATTTTTTATGGCCACATGATATGTCAAAGCTTTTCAGTGTCTTCTGTTTGATACGTAACGTAAGACTCTGACCGAGGCTGAGAAACAAACACAGATGGTGCAGTTCAGTGAGGACACTTTGGAATGTTTCTGTAAGAAATATAAAAGAGGTAGTCCTAGATAAGAAATAAATCTAATATACCCAAATGACTGATCTGGTTAAGAATGTAAATAATCATTTTCTTATGAGGCAGAAAATAAAAATACTTCCTTTCTCATTTCACCCCTCCCAGACCCCTCCTTCTTTGGTAGGTTTTTGAGAATCCCAAGTGCATTAATAACTATGTTCCGTATCCCTCTTTCAGCAATGAGAAATTTAATACAGAGAGAAACAGAGCAAGACCTTGATTTTTACAACACTGAATGTCTCAGTACTGAAATTTTATACACATGAGTCACCCAGAGGAATCTGAAATCCTTTGATTGCTCTTATGGGAGTTTTGGGAGAATATTTGCCTGCCTAAATCCTCAGTTGCCTCCAACTCTTCCTGAAACTGGAGAGGAAGCACTTGAGGGAGTCATAGATGTGGAGAAATGAGTAGGTTAATTTGAATGAGTTAGTGAACACATTGACTGACTCAATGTGTGACTACACTTAGTTCCTTTCACAGAGTACAAAGCTAACTAGGAAAATCAAGGCTAACTAGGAAAATCCTACAGCACTATGGGAGTGCCCTAAGACCATGCAATGCAGCTTAGTAGATCATAGAAAACAAGTTTATGAATCTGAACATTTTATTTTCAAACTGGGAATAGATGTTCTTAGATGACTTCACACTTTTCAAAGCTGCAATTTATCTGTACTTTTGCACTTTTGTTCAAACAGGCTAGAACACAGAAAAAGTTCTATACTGATCTGACCTTTCTTCACAAAGTTTTGACTGTCATGAAGAGGAATGCTCCAATTTGTAAATACTTGCAGCAGGAAATATGCTAATCTGGAAAGCAGCAGCAGCCCTGTGGCACATCCAGCCCAAAAGGCTGCTCTGCTCTCCTGCCTCCACTTCTCTTTTCCATCTCCATTGGTTGGAGGGGTGCTGGGGAAATCTGCCCTGGTGCCAGGGCAAGGCAGGCTTAGCCAGGGGCCCTGGCAGTGAGAGAATGTGCCTCTGGGTGGGAAGGGATCCATCCAAAGGCTCCATCCTTGTACCAAAGGGGCTGGCACAAGGCAGGGAGATATGGGGTTGGGCTGGATGGGCATCTCTCTATGCCCCTTTGGAGGCTGTTTCCAGCATGGAAGGGAGGGAGGGAGAGCAGGAGAGGAAGCCTCGATCTGTTTTGCACCTGCCCAGTGCTGAAGGCAGGTTGGGTGTCACCATGGGGGGATGTTGGAGTGTGTGAAACAGGCCCAAAACAATCCCAACAGCAGGGACACGATGTCCTGCTGTAATGCCTGGGGGAGGAGGTGATGTGTCCAAGACCCCAGACACCTCCTTATGCTTTCCATGTGACACAACATGCATTAGCACAGGGTACCTGGCAGAGATGGGGAAGGTGAAGGAGTTTGCCAGGGGTTGTCAGAACTGGTGACATTTGTGAGGCTTCATTCCTATGAGAATGCCTTGATTTCACCTCCTAAAATAATTTAATTTTGGCATCTCTGGTCATGATCACCTACCTGCCGAACAAGAACATCTGGAACTTTTATCTGTGGTTATAGTTGTTGTTTATTCCTTCATTTTACTTGTGTGGAGTTGCTTTGACATCTTGAAGAATTTTGTATATGTGGCTTCAAATGTTTTTTTCAGAGTTTAAGAGCATTATTTGTTTTTAATGGAATCCATTCAAGCCTTGACAAAACATTCCTGTGCTTTACAATAGAGGTACCTTCTCTGCAGTGCAGTTACAGCACAATTGCTCCGCAAGCTCTTTCTCAATAGAACTAATTAACATTACTGAGTAATTCACTACATATGTATATTATTCATTGTCTTTTCTCATTGTAATACTTCTACTGAGTGCATTAATGTTACAAATTAACTCTGTTGTAATTACACCATAATTAGGCACGCAATAATACAATCAGGAAATTAGCGGTAACTGGTAATAACAAAAAATGTTACTACTCTACAATTGTTCTTGTAATTACCAAATAACTGTGCTTTAGCTATGTAATTTGAAGGGATACGAAAAATTAATCACTCCACCTCTATCTGAAAGAGGTTTTGTGCATGCTCATATATTGAATAGATATTAAGTATATTAATTAACAAATTTTTAATACAGCAGAAATAAGGCTAATTTTATGCCTCACTGTAGATACATCTGTAACATATCCCTGTTCACTAAAGAACCACCCTTATACATCTGTTATTTTCATGCAAGAAGTCATTTCTATTTTCCATTTTAAACTTCCTAATGCTAGCATTCAGTATCAGGTACAGCTGTGCTATTTTTGGGATATTTGTTAAAATATTCCCGATATGATAATCAAACAGGACTCTGGAAAAGAGCTACGAGAGCTGATGTGATGAGTCCATATAGCTATCTAGATGAGTCCAAAACTCCTGCCACAGTGTGAATGAATTCACAGTGGAAAGAACAGTCAGATTTACTGTGACTCCCTGAGGCCCAGTTGCTAAATGTAAACTCAAACATATTATTTTTGTTCCTGGCCTTGCTGATGCTCTTGAGTACATTCATGATTTTCCGTCTTTTCTAAAACAGTCTGAACCCCATTAGTGGATGGTGCTTATCCATACTTGGATTTTATTTCAGAAATTCTGGAAGTTATATGTGAAAGTAGAATACAGAGATTTCCATGCCATCTTCTGACTCTTACCAGGATGTGTCCCCAGCATTACAACAGCATAAAAGAACAGAAAGCCAGTTTTGGTTTATGAAGCAGAAAAAACTACATGGAGATCAAGGAGAAGTCAGGTTGAGGTCCCTTATAGATTATGTCCCATGACATTCATATACAGGAAGCCTAGTGATTTATTGGGGTTGATAGTATGATCCTATAAACTTATTGCAAGAGTGGTTCTGTGTTCTGCTTCCTGTGATGTCTCGTATACTCTGATAAAATTAGTGCTCTAGAAATTATTGAATAAGAAACAAATCTCCAGGGCTTTCTTACTAGCAGTTAGGGGGAGTTTGTGGATTAGAGATTAATTTGTTACAGAAAGGAATATTTCTTTTACTGATTGGAAAATGCTTTACAGTCTTCCCATATCTGTCTGTTGAGTGTCATCGGTATGCATTTTGAAAAATCCAATGAAAAGGAGGGAGTCATAATGCTATATGCTGATTTCCTATGTTCTGCAACAGTAACAGAGTTAATGCAAGAGGGAAAGAGTAACTGGTTACACACATCTTGTCAGAAATTTAAAACATACATATTGATTTAATACAAGATATAGCCTAGGAAATGTGAATCACTAACTAAACATTTTGCAATCCAGTATAGGCACAAATCACTTTGCTGTAAAAGACTGGAAGAATATTTTAGTAAGTTAGTATCTGGACTTTCCATTTTTACTAATATACACATCTTTTAACCAACCTTGCATGTTTGAACAAAAGCAGGTTTTACACAGATAAAATTAATTTGCATTCTAGTAAGATGACCTGAAGACACACAGAATGTTTCACTGGTAGATTCATATTTAGCTGGTTTTACTTGTGCTTAAGTATATTGGCTAATACTTATTATCCTTTATTTCTGCAGGATGAAATTTACATCTTCCATATATCAATATTTTATATTACATTTCTATTCCTCTATTAAAAATATAATCACTGGATATGAAACTGTGGTCTAGAACAGGAGTTTAAGGGTTTCTTTTATTTTTTTTTTTTCCAAACCAAGCAATAAGAATCTTGGGCAAAATTTTCCCTGTAATTTTCCAAGGGAGCTAAGGCAAGATCTTCTGACTTTATCCAGAATTCAGTAAACCTTTGGACAGAATGTAAATTTGACAATCCTCTACTACTAGTGTGAAATCTATAGTTACTGAGCATGGAAACTGTCCAGAGATTTCCCACATAGTTCTGAGTTACTAGTTGCAAGAGCAGCCTAGCACATCATAGGGGTGGGTTATATATGCTCACACTAAAGCATTAGACAAAATATGAGAAATTATCATCCTCTAAAGTTCTCTGAAAATAGTCAGTTACTTAAAATCCTTCATAATAAAGTATTTAGTTTTTCAGCATTATTTGCCTAGAACACTGCATGATGTGCATAATTTTTGTTTTTTCTCTATTTTTCTGCCAAAGTCCAGCTGAACCTATACCTTTAGCATTTTAGCACAGTAATTCCTGTGCCCAGAGTTGCAATAAAAATTAAATTCACAGCAGAAACTCACCTCATGTAGGCTACTTGCTGCTCAGCATCTCGTGTTGAAATGCAGTTGGCTGGGGATTTTTCTAAAACAGATAATTCTGAACCCTGCCAAGTAAATACTATGATAAATATGTTTATTTTATGATACAGCTTAGGACATAGCAAATAATTTTTCTAATGCCATAGTAGGGATAATGAAGTGGGAATGTGTTGATCCTGTATGATTGGAAGACACTGAACGATGACACAGCTATGGTTGTTAAAATAAGGATTAATTACAAGAATTTCAGTATGAATTGGGGTGGTTATTGAAGAAATGTTGGGCAGAAAAATGATAGCTTGTTTAATGTTCTGAGTCTACATCACCAATGTTATGTGACATGGGGAAGAAGATAAATGCAAAAGAGCCAAGTGCAGAAATGAAGGACAAATGCAAAATCTCTATGGATGAAATATGGAAAATAGTAATATTTTGTAAAAGGTGCTTGCAAGATTGATCTAGAGTGCTGTGGACAATTCTGTTCATCCATGTTCAAGAACAGTGTACTCAAACTACAAACACAAATAATGGGTATGAATATTTGGGAGACCGTGAGGGTGCTATGAGAATTTGGCAAAATGAATTCTGAGAGCAGATGTTTATCCTTTAAAGGTGCATGAAGGCAGGTAAAGATTTCTGAAGTAGAAAGCATTTAAACTAAAGCTCGTTGTTAGTGCAAGAAGTGGGTGAAAAACTGTCCTTGATTCAAACCTACATTTGGAATTCAGTGGAAGTTTATATATATCAGAGGAATTCTGTTTCGAAGTAATCTTTGTGTATTGGGAGATGGTGCCTGAGTTATGCTTAGTGGCTTGGTACCTGATGCATCTATGGAGAGAGCTGCAATAAAATGATCTCTGTAACATCAGAGAATGAGACCCAGTGGCTTGGGAAATTGTTCCAGTTCTAAGTTGTGCATGCACAAGCTGTGCCAGTTAACTCTTAGCTTAGACTCTCATGACTGTCCTGACATATGTTGTCAGACATCAGAATATGGTTTTATGTTGGTTTAACACAATCTGACTTTTAGTGGGGGCAGAGGAAACCACAGAGGCTGCTTCTGGGAGAGAAGCTCCTCAAAACTTCTACTCTGTCCAGCAAAGCCAATCCCTAAAGGCTCTGATGATGGACATACTGGCTGGCCCAGTTAGAGAAGTTAGTAATACCTTTGTAATGACATATTTAAGAAGGAAAAAAATGCGTGCAATTGTTCTTTCTTCCTCCTCTCTGAGGGGTGGGGAGGGGTCCGCCAGGGCCCTTTCCCAGTGCGGCCGCTGGGGTCATTCTGCTGGGGAGGTCATCCCAGGAATGGCCACGGGGCCAGGGCCAGCACTGGGAATGTCCCTGTTCCCAGGAGTGGCTGCATAGCCAACATCAGCACAGCCAGGGCTGCACAGCCAGAGCAGCGCCATGCAGCTGCTGCTATCTCAGCACAGCTCACAATGAACTGTATTTGCTTAGTGGCTTTTAGCCAGCCATGCTGTGAACACAAGGGCAAAAGTGGTGGCAGCAGCCACCTTTCCTCCTTCTGAGCTCCCTGCATGGAGAGAGACACTGAGTAAAGCACGGGATCAACCTTTCAGCGCTGCAGAACTCTATAAATAAACTTTTCAACTGACAGAACTTGAGAACAAATTACAGACACCAATTCTCTTCTGAATCAGAGAAAAGGAGAAGGTGGAGACACATGAGGAGAACAACACAGCGACACTAAGGTCAGTGCAAAAGACCGAGGAAGAGGAAGGAGGGGGAAGAGGAAGTGATCTGAGCATCGGAGCTGAAATTCTTCTGCAAGCCGTGGTGAGGACTACAAGAGAACAAACTGCTCTCCTGTAATTCATGAAGTGCATGGGGGGATGTAAAAGTCTATCCACAGCCCATGAGAAAAAACCTCTCACCCTGGAGTGTGTGGATGCTGAAAAGCTGTGATCTACTAAGAAACTTGAACAGAGAGAGAAGACCCTTTCATCCAAGGATACAAGAAGAAGACCCTTAATTCCAAACTAGATCAGCTCATCCTTAAAGGACTATACCCCATGAACTAAAATTATCCACCCCATGTAGTTTGGCAAAACTGTTTTTCTCATGGGAGGGACTCACACTGCAGAAGGTTTGGGCGGGACTGGTACTTGTAAAAATTAGAACCACGCTGGAGAAGTTCACAGAGAACTGTGTCCCATGGGAAGGATCCCAAGGCATAGCAGAAGAGACTCCTCTTCCTAAGTGAACTGAAGAAAGAATTTTAGAAGTGACAAACTGACTAAAACCCCCATATTCTGTCTTCCGGCGCTGTTGGTGGGAAGGAAAAAAGGGCTGGGGTGGGGGGAGAAAGTGTTCTAAAGGTTTATTTTAGTTCTCATTATCCTCTTTTGATTATGTTAATAACTTTATCTTTATACTTTTAAAATTTTGAGCCTATTTTGCCCTTAAAGTGTTTCTTCCCAATCCTTCCCCAAAAAGGGTCATGAACCCCTTTGGTCTTTTCTTTCCCCATTCTCTGCTCAGCTATAGCAGAGGAAAATGAGTAAATGGTTTTTGTGAGTGCCTGGCTCCTAGCCAGTGTCAAACCCCTGACAGGTTTGTTCACCTGCTTGATTTTAATGCTTTGACAAATATGCTGTCTAGTAGCTCAGCATCTCATAGACATTTCTGGAGGTGTTTGATTATGAGTGCAACTGTTGCTAAATCTGCAATACTGCAATTGCCAAATGTATATGAAAAGAATTTTTATAGATTTCCCAAGGTTAACCAGAAATGGTTTTGATGTTTGGGATTGATGGTGCTGTGACTCATATTAACGACAAATGGCAGTAATACAGTTCTTGCAAGCAATTTTCAAGCCAGGCACAATGCACAAAAGCCTAGCAGAAGATTTCACAGCAAATGATGAGTTTACATTACAAACTTTAGATTATGCTTAATGGCTCACATATAGATTGGGGAATAATAATAGAAGGCAAGCACGTTCTCCTTCTGCCTTTTGGAGAACCTTGAAGTAGATGAAGATATAGATAAACAGGAAAATCCTGACTGAGATCAAATTTAAAAGAGGCACTACAGAGAAGGTGGAAGCAGGAATGGGCTTTCTAGGAGGAATATAAAGACATTGCTCCAGTGTATTGGAATGGACAGTCACTGAAATCAGTGACTGGTGTGAGGAGCAGCAAGAGGGACTGCTGTAAAAACTGAGGGCATGCAGGAAACTGAGGCACATGAGGCTTGTTCTGCTCACTGGTGACACCTGACAGTTCTTCAGGCTGACACAGAACCTGGGGTCAGTTCTCCAGGCTGACCCAGAACCTGGGGAGATGCAGCACTGCTACCTGTGCAGGAAGAGGGTTTAGGGAGTACATAAAGCAGTGTATTGGCTGTGGGTGGGCAGGTTTTTGTAGGGGGCTGTTGGGGTCCTGCTATGAGAATCATCCAGGGTTGCTCTGTGCTGGATGCAGCTGCTTCCAGCCATTTCCAGCTGATCCACTGCAGGGCACGGCTGAGCCCCACAGCCCATGGCAGTGCCTTGGGAACAGCAGGGATAAGGGAGGGCAGAATGGTGAAGGGAACCGTGAGAGAGACAGCCTTGAGAGCCCCAAGGGGACAGACAGACAATGGGGTGCTACATGGTGATGGAGAAGATATTTACTGTGGCCTGTGGAAAACCAATGCTAGGGCAGATGGATATTCTTGAAGAAACTGCAGATCCAATGGGAATCCTGCACTGGACAGGGGAAAAGTTGGAGAAGAAAGGAGCAGAGAGAAACACTGATGGTAGCCAATGTCCTCCACCTTGTAAGGAGATAAAGAGCACAGTTGCCTGTCTGAAACACTGCCAAGGCCACAGAAGGAACTTGCTGTGAGATCAGCCCCTGAAGCATGAACTTGCCATAAGCACAGAACGGAAGAATCTCTGACAGGAGGGAGCTAATTCCAGGCCTGGTAAGGCAAGCTATGGTTTAGTACAGCTTGGTTAATGCATCTGGACAAAAATTCCCACTGTGGCAAACTAGGAAAAGAAGCACTGTGTAAAAGAAGGAACTCCTTGCACATGTATCACCTTAAATTATGCAATGGCATCTGTGACCACCCCATGGATACCCAGAACTCAGACTATATAAAGTGGTGCCTCCAGACAAATGATCCTGGACCCCCATAAGTAAGAAACCCTGGATGAAGAAGGACCAACATGAAGCCTGTGGATCCATGGGTGGTGATGATCTTCTGCTTGATCTCTCCTGCTCTCTCTATTTCTCCCCGCCACCTTTCTCTCCCTCTCTCTCTCCCTCCCTCTTCCCTCTCTCCTATTTTTTTCAATCTCTCTACCTCACATTTACTGTTAAATAAAATCCCCACTATTGACTTTGGCACATGGACTCATTTGCACCTTAATTTGGGCAGAGGCATCTCTCACTAATTGGATCATAACACACCTCCTGCCTTTCCTCACCTTGCTGAAGGGACTGATTAACCTGTGGGGATAATAAGAGTGAAGGAGAGGACTTTGGAGTGATGGAATAGAAGCTGGGAAAAGATGGAGGACAGGTATTTCTTTTAAGTGCATGACTATTTTCCCCATTTGAATGTAAAATCCACGTTTCCTTTACAAGTGTAAAGGGGAGTGTCTCTGCTCTGCTGTATTGTGCAGCTCTCACTGTGCACTTTTTTCTTGACTTTGTCCAGAAAAAATGCCTTTGTCTTGAAATACATGAGTAGTCTTTGAATTCTGTGAGGCTCAACCTACTCCAGCAAACTGTATGATCATACACGTGAAACTGAAGAATGAAGCATTCCCCACATTCTATGGAGTTCTCAAGATGCTCAGTAACCATAAATAGTGCTATTAAAAAGTTATCAGACTTGTGAACATTTTGATATTTTGTGAGTAGAACAGGATGAGATGTACAAAAAGATATTAATTTCTGGGTCTTCTGGTGTGTTTACCTACTCTTACAAGGTCTTAATCTTAGTGGGATCCCAACTCACAGTTTTGCTAATGCCATGGTTTAACCCAGTTTGTTCTGAGCAGAAATTAGGTAAAAGCTTAGTGAAAAATATTCTAATTTTGAGCCATGTTGAATAAGAAAACATTTTAAGAAAAAGGACACTAAGCTTTCTGCACATTATCTGTCCTTCTGAAAATCCAGAGAAAATGATATATTCACATTTGTTAGTTCTGCTTTTTGTCACCTTGGCAAATGTCAAGTGTTTTTACTGAAAAATAGCTTTTGCAGTATTGAAATTTTTAATGGATGTGGTAATCGAGAAAACTTCCCTCTTTTGAATTTATTAAAAAAGTTATATTTGGTATCAGTGGGCAAAATGAAACTGCAGTTCTTTCTATGCCCTTTCCGTCCCCTACTGTTGATTATTCTGCACATTGTTGTGAGTTTTTTATTTCCTCAGCTGGAGACAGGATGATTTAGAAAAAAGAAAAACAGGTTTCAAACAAAGAAGACAATTGTTCTAGGGGAAAATTATCAGGGAAGAGAAATTTTAAATAGTTTTTTTTTAAACTTTGAGTGAAATGATTGTTGAAAAAATCTTAGGAAACTACATATCTTATACTATATCTTTCTTATCAATAACTGACTGGAACAATGCTCTCCTGCCTATGTCCAACTGAACTGCATTGCAAGCTAGGGGAATTCAGTACTCTGTGCAGAATTCCACAGCAAAGTATCACTTTTCCTTTCTTGGGGAAGAGAAGCAAACCATTTTTTTACAACTGAATAAACAAAAAAGGCTATGGCTGTTGGATAGGTGGGTTGTTTTACCCTTCTAGAGCAATCTTTTGTTTTGATGCAACAGTCACTTTCTTGGCTCTGAAGATTTTGATTACTTTCTCATTACAACATTTTCCTAAAGATTAGGTCTATTTATGTTATTAATTTTTTTTTTGTGTGTGTGTTTTTCTTGTTTTGTGTTTGTTTTGTTTTCATTTTTGTTTAGGTTTCTTTTGAGCTACAGTATAACATTTTGAGCAGAAACCTTTCTTAGTTTTATCATCTTAGAATTGGGAAGTCAGATCTACTATTTTCTCTCTTTTTAGTCAGGTTTCTGAATTATCCAGTATCTCTATTAAAACTGAAATTAAGGGGTAATTACTAAGCTTTCTTTTATATACAAAGATGGTTGTAGTGTTAAGTGGGTGTTAGTTAAAAAGAGAGTAAACAACACTCCCAACAGCCTCCCCTTAAGAACTCACAAATGCTCAGTTTGCATTCTTCTAAAGTCAGCTTTGATTGGAGTTATCTTGGATATTTATGGATTTCAACCCTTAGATTATTGACTTTCACCTTTCTTTTCTAAAATATATCACTGGGAAATTATTAAAAATGCAACCACTGTCTCAGATTTTTTTCATATATAATTTTTGAGCTTATTTGCACTGCATGTGATTTCTCTTTCTTTGTGTCTTTGCTGTCCTTCCATTTATTGAAGAGATAAAATTAGGAAGTAGCTGATGAAGGAAAGACGTGCAGTGTCTTCACAAGATTGTAGTGTAAATTAAAATGGCAGATGCTGAAATTTCTATAAAGATTTAAGTAATTTATCTTCCTGTTTGGTATCTGATGTTTCAGAGTTAATCAGTTTTAAAAATTGGAACAAGTTTATGGTCTGTGTGTTCCTTTAGTTGAAACAATCAGCATACTCTATTTTTCATTTTATTTGTTACAGAAAGACAAAAAAAATCAGAGGTTACACATAACTACAGATTCCTTTGTCTGCATTTTGGTAGCTTTTTGATCCTGATTTTATCCCTCTTTTTAATATCTTTCTTCTCTTTCCACTATCCCCTGTATTCCAAGTTTTAATCAAATCCTTAGTGTTACTTAACTGCAACTTGTATTTAATAGTGAAATACTTCTAGGTTATCTGAACCCAGAGATTTGGAGAACTGCTGTAGTCGATTTTCTAAAAACTGAGGACTCAGAGAAAGCTCCAGGGCTCAACATCTCTGGAATTGTGCTGCTCAGTGTGGAAAATGGTAGCTTGCTTTCCATCAGCAGAAAGATGCCTTCCCAATTTGAATAAGTACACGTGCTTTATCTTAAAGTGATTGTGTTTAATGTAAGATAATACTTGGGAAAGATCAGATCATTACTCTGACTCAATTACTCTTTTAAACTAGATACTTCCAAAAGGCATTTGGAAAAAAATTGTGTCTGGGGAGGAAAGGTAGGGACTGAGAAATGATTTTTTCCTTTCCCAGATCTGCTTTGCATCCTCATCCTTGTCACATTAATACTGGTTCCATCTATGGTCAGTTACTGAGTTTTTTGATGGGTGACTGTGCCAAAGTTTGTGAAACAAAATGATAGATCACTGACCTAGAAAGTCTGGCTTATAATAAGGATTTGTGCTATGGCTTTGGACAAAATACTTTTGTCAGAAACACAGCCTTGACACTTTCTCTGTTCTGGTGGCAATGCACCTTGCAGCAAAGGGAAAGCACCAAAGTCAGTGATTCCACATTTACCATCACCACCAAACACCTGAGCATGACACCTCGCCCTGCCTGACCCTGTGGCAGTTTTAAACTGCTCTCCTGCCCCAGAGCCCCATCAGATTTGCCTGGATTTGTCCAAAGACTGCAATGAGCTTGGCAGTAAAAAAAAAATGGAAACAAAAGAAGTGGGAGGGAACATAAGAGCTCAATTGGGCGTAGAATAGAGGGTGCAGTGAAGAAAGATTACCTAATAATTATCACACATTGAGCGCTTGGTTGCTAGTGCTGTTGAAAGAACAAGACACCTTGTTTTTGTTATGACACCTTAATTTCTGTAACCTAACCTTTCCTCTCAGTGTGGACATTTTCCTACACTGGGTATACACTTAGGCTGATTATTTTGGGGTAATTTCAGCTAAAAAAGGATCAGCCATTTCAATGGAAAAAGATAAAGGAAAAAACACCAAGATATTTACAACCCTTTAGTTGCCAAGTTCTAATTCACTTATGGGTAAAGCAGAGATGCAACATTTGAGATGTAGATTGGTTTTATGACAAAATGTCATAAACTTTGCCTTTTTCTACTTTTTAAAAAAATGTTTTTCATCTTTGGATAAATTATATGGCTTTGGAAAAATATTGCTTTGCCCATGTTCTGTAGAGACTAATGTACACATGGTAGGTAAATGCATTAGAATTCATATGCAGAGATCTTTCTCTGTATAATCCATGGTGGGTCAGAAAATTTTCTAGAATAACTCTTCCTTATTTCCAGTGCTGTGGTGTAACTGAACAGAAATAAAAAGCAAGGAGAATTATTTTTTTTCTTTTTTCTTTTTCCGTTCTTTTTTTCTCTTTCATAGGAATTGCTCATCTTGTTTATGGAACTGTGAAAAGTGGAAAAGTGGTACTATTTTATTTGTTAACTGTGGGAGACTTTTTCCCTTCCTGCTGCCATGTAATTTCTGCCCACCCTTGCAGCAGATATCTTGGATTTTTGACGTGCTTGTGGAGACAAAGTATGTAAAAGAGTGCTGTCAGTGTTTTGTCATGCTGAATAATATCTTGGGCCAGCCTGGTGACTATGACAAGTCATGGTAATTTCTTAATTCTGTGCACTATTAAGATCTTATATTCTATTTCTCCAGTGTAGAAATTGAAGTAATGCAACCACTGATTTGGTGAGGTTTTTTTAGATTTTCAAATCTATTATGCATGAAGTTGTTTCCACATTTCTCTGAAAAATGCCATTCTTTTCTTTCCCAATGTTGGATTTATGTTTTCCTTACCTATTTTCATGGGACTCAACAAATAAGAGCAAATCTAGGAGGCCTGATATATCTGCCTTGCTTTTTGGTTTTTGATGGAGAAGATAGAATGACCTTTACTTAAACTGTAGTTAAAATAGAAAATGTGCTCAGAACACTTTCAGGTTTAATTTTAAATGTGTGGTCCTGTTTTCTGAAAAGAAAAGAAAACATTTTGAAGGCAGGAATTTTAAGGGTTAGTTACATTCATCAATCTTGGAGCATACATCACAGTCTCTGAAGAAGTTTGCTTAAGTTATTCTCAGTAGCAGAGAGATAGAACTAATCTGAGGACTTTCCATTATCTCCAGTTTTGAAAGAAGCAGCTTGATTTCCTACAACTGTAATTTAAAGTCAGGAAAATGGAAATTTGTCCCATTGCTCCTTCTTCCTGTTTGAAACTTATTCCAAATTGCAACAATTTTACATCATTAAAAAAAAATCTACTTGCGAAGACACTGCTTTTTCAGATTATGCGCCCTTTAAGAATATTTATGGGGTCATTCCTGCTTAGGTGCCCATATAACTCCCATTAACTTCAATGGGCCTTTAGGTGTGTACTTGAAGGAATGAATATAGAGTTACTATGTTTGGAAGAAAGAGGACAAGTTCCTTATGCAGCTGAGATTTCATTAGCATTTCAGATGCCAGTTTTTAAGAGGGGGCTCAGTGGATCTGTGTTTCATATAGTGCCCAGCACAAAGTAATTGCTTAATATGGCTGCTGTGATTTGTTTTCTTGATGGTGATATTCGAAATTGAAGCTGTGGTCATACTACTGGTGCACTGAATATGTTCATTTTACTTTCTGACTTTCTGGTATCTGGGGAAAACACCTGTTTCATTCTTGGCTTTTGGCTTTTTTTTTTTTTTTTTGACTGCTAGTCATTATAAAATGTAAATGAATACATTGTAAGCCAAATCTGAATTACAAATGTCTGGAATTTTGTGTGGATACTATGCAAATTGTGTTCATCTTTAAAAGCTGTGGGCATGGATAGGATTTTGTAATACGGCATCTGCTAAAGTCTCCCAGTTTTCTTAAACTGAGAAGCTTCCACATTTCAAATATCGAAAAACTGTATATATGCACATATGTGTATGTATTTAGGCATACCTACTGTAAGTGTGTAAGAACTACTTAGAGTAGTTCTTTTGTTCCAAAATCACCCAAATTTGAACACTAAACTTACACATTTGTGAGGCATAAGTTTTGTCAATACATATTATCAGAGAATTGTAGGGTACCCAAATGTAAGTTTGCAAAGAGTTTAACAAAGCCTCTATTGTGAGGTTTATTAACTCTATTTTGCAGTTCCTAATTTAGTATAGAGCAGCTCATAATTTTGTATGTGTATATATAAATCCTCCTTCTGGGGAAGACACTTTAAACTTATAGTTGACAAACTGTGGCTCCTAAAATGTGACTATAACAACTATGAAGAGTCTGTCCTGCTCTCCACAGAATGAAGGAGGGTGGCAGAAATGCAGATCTTGCTCTTCTTCTACCCTGTACAGTAACAGGGACTTCAGCTGTGTGATCTGGTACAGGGCTATTTTATTACCTAACAGTTAATAACAGCCAAGCATTTAAAGCCAGGTGGTGAATCTCTTTTGTTAATCACTTTCTTTCACTTGATTACTGCTTAGTTTGGTCTGAAACAGAAAAGAAGAATTGATCAAAGTTTGTAACTTTCAGTACTGAAGAGTGGTTTAGTTTCAGCATCATGGTGTCTTGGAAAGGGCATCAGGAGACAGATCTGTCAGTTGTCATCTTGAACTCAGCAAAGTTTCATATTCACATTCTGAGGATGATCAGTGGCAGGCACACCTGGCACCTGTGCAACTGAAAACTTTTATTTGTTGGGTTGCTCAGCCCTGAGCAGCTGGTATAGCTGTCTTGTCATGTTAGCTCATGGAGGTTATGGTAGTGGGAGGTTCTTGTTTTATGAAATCTACTCTGTAACTTGAGTATTTTCATTGATGCTTAGATGGTCTCCTAATTACAGACTGCTTTGATAGTTGCTAGAATCTTCTAGAATAATTCAAAAGGACCTTGTGGCTGCTTACAGCAACCTGCCTGCTGCTACACCCGCTACAGTCCTTCCCAAAGTGGTTGAACCTCATCACACAACTCACAGGTACATAAAATCCTGCCTCAGATACATTTCACTTCTTAAATCTGTGCTAATCTTCTAAACATTTTGCAATACTGATGAAATTCTTATATACACTCTGCAGGGGTAAGAATTCTTTTTAGACACCTTATCAATGAGCTTACAGTTTTTCATGTGTTGCATAATTTAAGAGTTGGTTTTCATCTTAATACACTGCAAAACATAAATATTGGTTTAACGCCAATTTCAAGACTATGTAGATCATATTATGTATGTGGTTTTATGTTGTTTTCCCTGTAGATTTCTCATGATTACAAAAGTGATAGAAAAAGCAGTTTTAGCATATCTGCCATTCTGCCTTCTGGGATAATAATGTGTATGTTTTTTACAAAAGTTATATTTAATCGGAAAACAGAAAGAAAAAAAGCCCTTAAAACTGATACTTTGAGATGCAATACTGCCTTTCAGAGACTTCTGGAAATAAAGTAAAATTTGGCACTTATATGATGTAGTGACACAGATCAATCATCAAAACAGGAATTATTAACTACCCAAAGCAGTTAAAGAAGAAATTAAAAATAAGGTCATGAATTCTTCCAGTCTTTGAGTTGCTGTTCTTATTTTTGTTGTTTTTGTTTAGAAAACATTGTAAAAAATTACTTTGGCACCAACTGAAGTGCTGTATTCAGCTGTTCAACGTATTCTGACATCTTTTGCAGATCAATTAAAATGTGTGAGTGTGAAAGAAACAAAAATGTCATTTTATCCTTAGTTTAGAATAAAAAGAAATGCATTTGAGGAAAAAGGTGAAAGAGAAATTAGTTGTTTGAACACAGTGAGCATAACTTTTATATGTAGAGAAAGTTGTCTGACACTACTCCATGAAGTAAAATAAATTAACAAGTAGGTAGAAGGAATTTACACAATAGAGGAGGAGTAGAATAATAAAATAATATGTGTGGAATCCAAGCCATCAACCAGAAAGAACCATGGATTTGGTTTAGAAATGAGAAATTGAAAAAAAAATCCTAAAAACAAGGAGGGAAATAAATGGACAAGTTACTGACATTTCTGAATGAAAAATATTACTGGGACATAATTTCTATCTTTCAAGATGGAATCCCCAATCCTGCTTGTACATTTAATTATACAATCAACTATGTGTTTGTCAGTGACTTTTATGAGGATCCAGATCCGTTTACTGTAAGAAGTCACTGTTAAAAATGTGTATACAAATTGGAAAGATTAGTGGTTACTGTGAGAGCAATCGATAATGAAATATGAAGGATTTTTACTAATTTCCTTCTCTCAATTTTTTTTCAAGTATGTAACTGATGGAAATATGTGCTACTTTTTTTTTTCCTTGACTAACAAAGACCTTTAGAAATGGTAGATGAATGGGAAGCTTTTTGATACTTAGTAGGAGAGATTGATCTGCTGAATTTCCAAAAGTTCCTCTAGAATGCTAAGTAGTTAACAGAATTAATGTTACTAAAACAAAATATAAAACTACTTTTCTAAAAAAAGTTGAAGGTTCAGTTGTAAATACCAAGAAACAACAATATATAATTATTTCTCTTTTCTCTTTTAGTCTGCAAATAATGTGTGTGCTCTGAAACACTATACACACATTTTTGTATTATTAGATATAATGAGATGAGATTTAACTTGAAGTATTAAAAAAATTTCTCTTTTGATTTATATATTTTGGTCTATGTTTCTCCCTAATAGAAGATGCAGGTAATTTGAAAGGGTTCCAAGACAGACAGGGAGTGACTTGGAGAAAGAACCTGAAGTAATGTTACATGTGCAGGTGGAAAAAGAGAAAGAGATGAATTAGGAAAGTTGAGGCAGTGTGTAAAGGACAGCTTTAAATAATGATGAAGACTGAGACTGTGCAGTTAGATCATGACCTTTGAACAAGAAGCCTTCTTTGTATTAAGTCTTGTTCAGTGCTGGTGTAGGCTGTTACCAAATTGTTGATTTATCCTCATATCCTACTTGACATGGATTGCTTCAGTTTCCCCTCCATCAAACTATAATAGCACAGGGAAATTGCAAGAATAGCCTTGTGAGTCCATATTTTTAGTTTTGGTTCTGATTTTTATCACAGACTGCATGCAACTTGGAAGTACTCCCAAACTCAAAGCTTCTAGGCAACTGCGTGTTCTTTGGTTTCCATTTGTGCTCAGAGACAGTTTAGAGGTCTATGCTTTATGTAGAAACTTTATAGATTATTTTAATTTTATATAGTTTTGCAAGCTTTGAAATACAAAAAAAATCTCAAAAAATTAAGTTACTGCTTTCAGTCCAGCTGTAGAGGGCTGCAAAGTAAACACAAACAGAAACATTCTTATTTCCATGAAATAATTGCAACAGGGAAATTACTAGAGCAAGCATGAATGATTTTATGCTGATACTCCAGGATGTTTTCTTGAGACATGTGATACTTCATTAAAATTCACTGATTTCAGCTGGACCCTGTAATTTGCGGCATCAGACCCCAATGACAGAACCTGAACTAAATTATGCCCTAATAATCTGACTCCTTTCTATGGAAGATTGCCACAGTTCTTACAGTGAAATCTCTCATGATGTATCTTTGTGTATGTATATATTTAGGTAGTTCTCTCTGTGTGTATACAGGTTGATTTATTATATTTTTATACTAAAATTTTTTTAAGGAGATACATTCAAATATAAAACATTTTCCCATGAACATACAGCCTATACATAAGCAAGAAACAAAATAGTTAGTGAAACCTGTATCTTAAACCAAAGTTATATTAATCTCTCCTGCTACCAACAAGGCTCTTGAGAGTTTCCTCTCCTGCTGAGAAGATCATCTCTGGGGCTTATTAAGTCTGTATTCCTCTATATGTCTTCTTTCTTCTGATTATGTTGAAATACCTGTCATAAAAGCAAGTACATAACCTGATTTCAAAACATCCCAATAGCCAAGGAACTGTGATTCCACAAAACAATGTACCAACTCATTTTCCTCTTGCTATACATTACGGAATCTTCAGGATGCCTCCCTATGCAATAGACATAATTTCTACTTTATTTGCCTTGTAGATATGTCCATAGGAACTTCATAAAGCCCTAGAAGTTTTTGTTTTTAGAAATCATATTTACTTTCCTTCAAAAAATACAGAAATTCATCATAATTTCAAATACTTTTTTGGAGCATGCAAGTTTCTTCAAAGCAATAGTTATGAGCTACTAAAATTAAATTATGATACTGTAACATATTGCAAAGGGGCTGTTCTCTGTGACCCACAGAGCTGCAAACTCAGGTGGGAAGGGCTGTTGAGAGGTCACTGATTCAGCTTACTGTCAAAGTCAGGCATGTCAGGACCATCTTCACCTGGGGCTTGGAAACCTCAAAAGATTACACAGCCTTTCTGGCTAACCTATTCCTAGGAATTTTTTTTTGTTTCTACCCAGGCCGAATATTTCTTGCCTTAGGTGCTTTGCCTCTTGTTCCCTGACATACACTGCTGTGAAGCTCTCAGCTCCCCGCCTTAAATAACCTGCCTGTAAGCTCAGGTAAATAAATAGCTGTTAAGGCTCCCCCAAAGCACTTTTTATGTAGGCTGGATAAACACTAGGCCCCCAGCCTCTCCTTGCAGGGCAAGAGCTCCAGCCCCTCACCAGGTTGATGGCAGCTGGCTGGCTTTACTGTCAGGGCTGGCTCATGCTCCATGTGCTGTCAGCCCAGCTTTCCAGGCTCTTTTCCTCAGAGCTGCTTCCCATTCAATCAGCTCCCAGCCCGCACCATTGCCAGGAGCTCTTCCTGTGCAGATGGACACACTTCCCTTTGTCCTAATTTAATTTCATTAAGTTCTCATTGGCCAAATCCTCCAACTGCTCTGAATGGCATTAAACTAATGTGGGGAAAAGAAGCTGTAAAAATTCTTTTGGTCTGTGTAAATAATATGTACCAATATCTCATTTTCTTCTAGAGTGAGTATCTCTAGCTGCCATTATGTTTCTCTAGTACTTTTTCTCATAAAAATATACATTCCTCTGGAAGCTGACAGATGAAAACAGCTGTTAATTAAAAGATGAAGACCATTGTAAATTGGCCTGTGCATGGAATGTAGTGGGCATGCTGTAACAAAACTAGCACATATGTATTTTCTCATTGGTTATATGATCATGGATGGAAATTCCTGAGTTAAACTCAATAACTTACACAAGTAAGTGCAATAATCCAGAGCATTTAAAACTCCCTTAATTTGTAATTATTATATCTTACTCCAAAAATGTAGGTTACTGCCTCTAAATGTGTGAAATAGTTTCTCAATCATAAGATCAGGTTGCAACACTGCAATGATGTTGCCTGAGACCTCTTTTTCCCTTTTACAGGGGTCTGGACTTCTTCGGAAGAACTGAGGCTTCTTCTGACTTAGTAGGAAGATGAGACTTACTGATTCCAGTGAGGGATAGAGGAGGTTGTATTGGCAAGGGAAGATATATGTGTCTACTACATATTTTAAATGACAGGGCAAATTGACTGTTGCCAGAATAAATCCTTACTCATTTTGTTTGTACTCTCTTGAAAAGTTCTTGGGGATCCAAATTAAGAGGATGTGTTCAAATACTTCCTTTGCTTTTGTTCAAGCTACTTAGGCTTGCCTTTTAGCAGGTTGGGCACATTTTTCATGATGCATTTTGATTTTGCCTTCAGTTTTTCTGGCAAAAGTTTGGAGTAGTATATCTCTGTTAAATAGAGGGTCTACTGTCCAAAAAGCTGGTCTCTGTAGTTTTCCCACTTCATTGCCTCGGCAGCATGATTGATTTGGTTTGAGGGTGAAGGAGAGAAGCTGTTGTGAAGCGGCTTACAGCCTACAAGTGCTGAAAAAGTGTATGTGCTTAAGGGACAAAGCCTTGTCCAGCCATTTCTGGCTATCTTTCCTTTCCCTTGCAGTAAAACAGATTTTCCTCCAAAGAAAATACTGGAGTCTTCCCCTTGAACATTCTGTCTTTATCTGACTGAGACTAAACAGCAGCCCCAAAACCTGAGAAAAGTCAGGTTAATACAGCTCCCTTGCATCTTGCTGAAAATAAATAGGAAATGTCTTCCCCTTTTCCTTCACAGGGAAGGTCTTGATATCTTAATTTGTTTTTAACCTTAAAAGCAGTAGTAATTTATGAACTATGCAAAATTATGAACTTCATAGTGGTTATCTTTTCCTGGAGGATTTGCTGGGGAGCCTAATGAGTTTTTCCTTGGGGTAGAAGTGAGGTGTTGAAGTTTTTCAAGAGAGAGACCTATCAATTCACAGTTTCTCATGCTTTTGAACTAAATTGCTGCTGGTAAAAGCCATATTTTTGCTCAAAGTTTAAATTACTTCTCCCTTTTTACAGATGACATTGTGATTCCACTGTCTATGTACCTGTCCTATAGGAATGTGCCTATCTGAGTCCTGTGGGCCAAATTCCTTGAGTACATACGTCCTGAAGCAGTTTGTTCTTGGATATGCCAGGGAAGATTGCACAAGATAACTACATTCCAACCCTTATTGCATCCTCCAGCACATGCTCTGTCTGGCAACAAGTATTTTCCAAGGATATGCAACTACTTTCTCAACACATTCTAAGGACTGCATGCACAGCACAACTCCTAAAAGAACTCTGTGGGAAAGCTCATTTTGGTACAACACTAGAAATAGGTTCCTGCTGGAGGGCATGGCCTCTCCCATGCAGAAATAACTCTGTCTCAAACTCTTCCTGGTGGAAGATGAGAACTCAAGTGAGACTGTGGTTTGCCCCCCAATGAAAAGAAGAAATCTGCTACAGCATCTGCAAGCCTCTGGCTTAATACCTTGTACAGAAAATCTGGTTGCCCACCTAGGATTCCTGCTCTGATGTTCCTGGCTGTGATCCAAGACCAGGGTTGATAGATGCCCTAAATCTGCATAGCAACCATCTGTTTAGAGCCCAGGAGTCCATCACCAAGGACAGAGGTAATATGGTGCAGACCCAATGTACACAGCAGATGCCATTTTGTCCTTCAGCAGATGCTCTGTACATTAACTGTGGTTTCTGCCAGCTTGGCCACCCTCTTGCCAACACAAATCACACCTTTCCAAGCTATCTCTAGTGCTGACCACAGCCAAGACATGTGAACATGAAGAGAGAAAAAGAAACGATTTTTACTTAGTGACAAAATAATGTCTAATGAAGACCAGACTGAAAAAGGCAGCCTTTTCCTGCCCCTTCCCTGGCAGCCTTCCCTTGGTGTGGCAATGCATAAACTGATTTTTGGGTAACATAATTCACAAAAATCTGCTTCATTCTTCCGAGAGAATGACCCCAAGAGATTGGATGTAATGTAGTCAGGAGAGAATAACTCAGTCCACCAAAGCAGTTCCTAGGCAACATTGTTCCTATGTGGAATTGCTGGAACTCACACAGTGTGAACAATTCTGAGCAAACAAATGAAACATATTTTTTTGTTATTGCATTGTGCTGGTTTAACAGACAGGCATCTGCCAAGGAAAGTGGGAACCTTCCTGGATTAGAAAAGATAACTCTCTCCTTCCAAATTACTATAACTTTGAAATTATGGGGCTTTTGGGGATCTTTTCCAACCTTAATGATTCTGTAATTCTATATGATAGTGCAATGGGATATGAATGGGGCAGATGGACAAGAACCCAGACCAGAGGTGCATCAAGCCTCAAAGTTGCAATCTTTCTTAAGCTGGGCTGTGTGTGCTGCAAAAGTTTGCATTGTGAATGGTGACAAGATATTCTAGCCTGTAAACTTCAATTTCAGGTAGCTTTTGGGAGTGATACATAAAAGCAAAGAGGCATAGCTTATTTTTCTAGTTATCATCTGTGAAAAAAACTCAGAATAAAAAAACAGCAAAATGTTTAATGCATAAGACTACACTGAGCTCCCACTTAAATCAGCTTGTTTGTAACATATTGCAGAGGCATCTGAGAAGATACCGTGGAGGAAAATGTATGCTTAAGCTGGCTCTTTGGAAATAACAGTTTTCAGCTGCTTTTTACATTACAAGATTAAAAAAGAGAGAAATTAGCATTTATTTTATACTACAATTTGTTTGATTGAAAATTCTCTCCTGTTTGGTGGGAGATAGATGTGAGAATATGAAAAAAATAGCTGAAGTGAAAAGTAAAACTAAAAATATAAAAAATACCTACCTACATACAGTTTTTACATTGCATAGTCTTTAGAAAGGCTGATTAAACAGGGAATATGCATATAATAAGCTAAAAAGGCTGGGTATTTTTGGATTTCTTTCTCTTTGCCTTTTTTTTTTGCCACTTCCAGGAGGGAAGTTGGAAGGAAGATTAAAGGGGAATGTTGGACTATCACCAGAGAAGTGATGGAATTTTGAATTTGTGTAAGCTTTTCCTACTTATAAAAAAAGAGGAAACTTTGAAAAAGTTAATACAATTTTTTTTGTGTCCCAAAGGCAAGACCCCCACAAGTAGTTTGTTTGTAATGTAGGTTTTTAGAAATTGCCTAAGAAAAGCAGAACTTTGCTGCATAATATTTAGCTGTTAAAATACTTGAGGTTTGTATGCAGGTAGGAGAAGTTCTTTTAGCCTCCACAGAATTTGGAACTGATGCAGTTATCATGTTCTATGTTTATATTTTAGCAATGTCATAAACCAATAACAAGTCAAATATCCCAATCTTTTGGATATGTTCAGCAGAAGGCAATGGTCCCTGTTTTTTCGGAAGCTTCGAGGTCTTTAACACAGAGGAAATGAAGAGTTCATCTGAAGTCTAATGTTGATATAATTTCCTGAACTGCTGAGACAGATTGCATGGAATTATCACAGATATCCAGTATCATCATCAGCAGTATGTGTTACACACGTGTCATTTGAAATCAGCTAACTCTTTTCTCTAAGGACAACTTTGGACCATAACAACTTTGACATACAGAGTTTATTCTATTGCCTTAGTAACAGTTGGTATGAAAAGCTTCCAAGTGACACAGAATAGATCTGGCCAATAAAATTTTTCTATATAATATACTCGTTATTATTAGTGATTTTGATAAGAAGTCAAATATTTAGGTAGCAATCATTTGAATCTGGAAATTAGTAGGGCAATGATCACTGTTTCTTACAGTCGTTTTCACTGGGATACAAAAATGTTGGATTAACAACAATTTATAACAGCATTATATTTGAGATTGCAGGAACAAAAATTCTGGGAATTCACATGCTTTCAGAATATTAATATTTCTGCCACTTGCGTGACAGAAGTTCCTGGTGTATAGGGTTGAAGAATTAAATCCAATGATTTTTCTCTAAAGGCCCTTATCTTCTGCTGGACAACTGTGAGCAGAGACAGGATGGAATTGAACTGCGGGCTGTGGGACATGGCTGCAGAATTCCATGGCAGCACAGAGAAGGTTGTCTCTGCCTGAGGTTGTGGGGAGGGAGGGACACGTGGCAGAGCCCTGCAGAGAGGAGCCTGCTGGAAGCTGACTGGCAGGTGAGCAGGGCATGATCACCCCACCTAAGGACATTAAGAATGAGTGCTGCTGATGTGGCAATATGTGATAGGTCACTTAGTGAGCATTGCCAAATAGTGGAATACTGTGTGTCCAAGAAGTGTATAAAACCAGCTCGTTTCTTTGAATAAACAATTCAGATTCCCTTCCAGTCTGAGTCCGCGCCTCAGTCATTTACAGGCAACAAACCACTCCTTCCAGTTGTAATTTAGGAGTGTTACTTTCTTCATGTAAGTTGTTTGACTGAAGTGACAAGATAAAAATGTTGTGCTTGCAGGGTTAACTTGGGTATCCTGATACACATTCCTTTATTTTATTTATCTTTTATTTTTCTTGGCAGTGAAGGAGATAAGCTGTACTAAATTACTGCTTTCTTGTCTGCTTTCTTTTCCCCTAAAATCTTCAGAACCTAATGACCAATTTGAAAGTGGGTGGAGGAATGCATCTGAGATAATTGCTTTTCTACATGCTTTATGAAAATCAGCTGCTGGATAGATGGGAGATCCAAATTACTATCCCTGCTGAGGGAATGGCAGGAAAGAGCAGAGCTGCAGTGTGTTCTCTGGCTGGTCATGCTGACAGTTA
Source organism: Rhabdornis inornatus (assembly GCA_013397075.1). Taxonomy (NCBI): domain Eukaryota; kingdom Metazoa; phylum Chordata; class Aves; order Passeriformes; family Rhabdornithidae; genus Rhabdornis; species Rhabdornis inornatus. The sequence continues at coordinate 147,303 of VWZS01002160.1, read as the reverse complement.
CATGCAATTGCAACATCTTTTTTCTTTTCCTTGATTCTGTCAGGAAATTTAGGCCACAAACACCAGAGGTTTATGTCCAAAAAGGAGGCAGAGGAGTCCTTTTACTTTATTTGAATAAAGGGAGAGGCCATGGGGCATTCCCCTGGGATCTCTCAAATTTTTGGAGGACGCAGCCTCCTTTTTATCCTAATTTCCCGGCTACATTTCCCTCTCTGTTTCCCCATTGGCTGAGATACTTGAGAGGTACAGGCTTCCCGAATGCCTGATACCTAAGATTCCCCTCTAATGTATAACCTTCACTTTTAATTTTTAATTCTTATGGAATTCATGGTTTTTCCCCATTGTTTCTTTCATCTTTCAATACCCAGTTTTATTTATCAGCAAACCTACAATTTGTTTGTAAAGGCAAATATCTTTTTTCTATTCATCAATCAGTGGAATCATTCCCATTGTTTCTTTTATCTCTCAGTGCTAGTTTTATCTACCAGCAGACCCACAGCTTGTTTGTAAAGACAAATCTGTCATTCCCCTCAATTCTGTAGTGCAAAAGACCATATGCTGATTTTGTGAGCAGGGAGAGGGGAAGCTTAGTGGACAAAGGGCATCAAGTAAGGGAAATGCTAAGGGCACTAAGCTAGCAATTAATGGAATTGCTTGATTCTTGTATGAGGCTATTTCATTGTTAATGTGTTGACAGCAGTAATTTATTTTAAAAATTAAAGTAATACAGCTTGAAAGCCAATGGGATTTGAACACTGAAGACTTCTTAGTAAATCACACTTTAAATTCAGAGTATCACAGAATAATCTGAATTGGAAGGGACCCTGAAGGATCATCAAGTGCAGCTCCTGGCCCTGCATGGGACACCCCAAGAACCCTCCCATGGGCCTGAGAACATTGTCCAAACTCTTCTTGAGCTCTGTCAGACTTGGTGTTGTGATCCCTTCCCTGGGAAGCCTGTTCCAGTGCCTCACCACCCTTTGGGTGATTTTTTTCTAATATTTAACCTAAACCTCCCCTGACACAACCTTCAGGCCATTCCCTTAGGTCCTGTCACTGGTCACCATAAAGCAGAGATCAGCATCTGCTCCTCCTCTTCCCCTCACAAGGAAGTTGTAACTGCAGTGAGGCCCCCCCCGAGTCTCTTCTATTCCAGGCTGAACAGACCAAGTGACCTCAGCCACGAAATTATCTGTAATTTTAGCCCTTTGCATTTTTGGGATGTTTTTCTTTGAGAATATCTTGCTTTCAGAGAACAAGATGGTGGATGTTGCTGTGACCTAACCAGAGAGGGTCACAAATATTTAATGTTTATGACTAGAATATTACTGACAGTTACATTTTTTATTGTGAAAGTTTATTACTGGGTTTCAGCTGACTGACTTGCTATAGTGTTTCCCACTGGTACAAACTCCTGTCTTCATAGCCTTTTCTTCAATGCCAGGTATCACACAGAACTCAAATGGTACACCCTCAGTATGGGTGGCTTGCATCAAAATCAATAATAGTGGCAAAACAAGGAAAATAAGTACAGGTATTTCTTGAGGAATTTAATATCTGGATTTTTTTGTGTTCAAGGAAAATGCCTTGTAGATAGATACTCCTCAGTGCAGGGTTCTGCTCAGGCTCAGTAGTTCCTTGATGGTTTATCAAGAGATAATTAACCAGATATCGCTTTCCCTTGCAGCTCCTTCAAGAGAAGGAAGTTTGTCCCTTCTTTTTGATCTATATGGATGTAATTAGTGTTTTTACAGAGAAGGTGAATAAAACTAGAGGAATTAGAAGTCCCTAGGTATGAATTTTCATTTTTATCTGTTTTTTTAACAGTAGCTTTTCAGAATAAAGGATCATAGAAATTATATCACCTATACTTATAATAAAATATGTGTAAAATATCTAATGCAATTTTTTGTTAATTTTATTATGTTTCTGGTAGAAGTGTTCACATAAAATCCAGACATCTGAATGCTTAACTTAGGAAAATCAACAGAAGTGTGCCCTTAGGAAAGAAGAAATTAAATTAGTGCTGAGATATAAGGAAAAATTGTACTTGTCTATTTCACAAATTTCAGGTAGTTTCTGAAGGACTGTGATTTTTCTCTTGGAAATGAGATTATATGGATTTATGTATGTTGTCTAGCCTTCTGGTACAGGATATCTCCAAAAGATTTACCAAAATTCCTATTGTGGTTGTGGAGGGACCTCTTTAAGCCAAGAACTCTGATTGGAAGTAGAATAAAACCCATGTACTTTTGATTTTTGTGAAGAAAATTATTGATTAGTAGTATCATGTGTTCTTAGCAGCATTACATCTATCACCAGGGGAAGCAGCAGAATGGCAGTTATCCTTGATTAAATCTGAACTCAGAAGCTGTGGTGCTCTGAGATTCTTGAGATAGTTGTCTTTGTACTCACAAGTGTGGCAGGCAGACACTTAAATGCCTAATAATTCTGTAAAATATGCCGTCATCACAGAAAAATAATACTTCAGGAAATTTCTCTAGGGAAAGGGAACTAAAAAAATTAACTCCTTTTAAAATCCTCTAGTTGACTATTTGAAGCTGGAAGATGGGGAGCAATGGGCAGAAACTGATGCATAGGAAATTCCACTTGAACATGAGGAAGATCTTCTTTACTGTGAGGGGACAAACTGGATCTATCCAAAGAGAGGATGTGGAGTGTCCCTCTCTGGAGATATTCCACAGCTGTCTGTACACAATCCTGTGCCATGTGCTCTGGCATGATGCTTGCTTGAGAGTAAAGTTGGCCCAGATGCTCCACTGTGGTCCCTTCCAGTCTCAACCAGTCTGGGATTCTGTGAAATTAATTTCCCTCCATTGCATTACTAGCAGCTGTATCAGTGTTGGCATCAAAAGCAAATATGCTGTATCATTTCAAGTACTATATACTTCAGAATAGCATTATGCCTTCAGTAGTGCTGTATTTTAATAGAAATGTCTCCAGTTTGTCAATCAAATAGAATTCCAATACTCCACAGGTGGAGTCCTTCTGCTGAATTTGTATTATGTGGAAGAAAATTCCTCTTTTATTGCTATTGTGTTAACTGGAGCAATATCAGGGTAAGTGTGTTGACTTTTACCTGTCTGCTTTTACTACCAGGCAATACTTTGGAAGCTTCACACCTAATTTGATGCAAAAATCTCTCAAGCTTCCTTGTAGGTTTGTGTGAGTGCTGATGCAGAAACCATTTGCACTGATATTTTGCTCATTCTTGGAAGCAGAAACAATTGGCTGGGCAGTGAAAGTGTTCAAAGGCACTGAAATACAGAAATGGTGTGATATCTGTGATCAGTATCTTGCAGCCATATGACCTGATCCTGCAATCAGGGCACTTGTGTGGCTAAGAAAGCCACTGAGTTCTGCTGACTTTAAATGGGTGCATTGGCTCATGAGTTTTTTGCTGACTGAACTGCAGGATTGAGGTTTATGGAATAAAAGGGTCAATTCTGTAAAATTTATGTCAGAAAAAAATAAAAGTAGTAGGATTTGTTTCAAAGGCAATATATGAACAGAAACAGGTGATGGAATTCTGCATTACCCCTTTTTGATTAGCAGCTGTAAATAACAGGTAGCTAGATGGGATACCGCTAATGCATTTAAAATAAATAGATTAAATGAAGAGAGTCTATAATGGTGAGAATTAATATGTGGTGTTGGACTACAGTATAACTATAATGGTCTTTGAACTGTGGTGGAGTAAGGCTAATTCTGTCTGTAATTTTTGTGGTATGTGAAAATGAATTAATCTACATATTCTACATATGAATCTACATTCATAAATTAATCTACATTTTGCTAGTGTGCTGTTTTTGGACTGTCTGCTTTCAGAAGAAGGCCAGTTGTTCAGAGTGGTGTTCTGAACACCCCAATTATCCAGTGGATAAAATGACCTCAAGAGCTTGTCAACTTCCACTCCTACATTTAAAGGGAGTGTGTTTGAGGAATAAATAATGGGCAGCTGCTGTCTCTTTCTGCAATACATATTAAAAGGTTTCCAGCTTAAACTAATAGTATGTAAGAGAAACATCTCTGCCTTAAATTTTCTCATAAATATTTCAAACCTATCCCTCACCAGTAGCAGTGGTTTCTTGAGGCACAGAGCTCATTCTCTGCGTGCTAGGCTTAGTTAGTAGTAAGTCCTTCCTTCAGAAAATACCCCATCCAGAAAGTGTGCAGAATTTAATTATCACCATTGCTGCACAGCTTAGAAAATGCTCTTGTATAACATGATAAAGGTAGACCTAAGACCCAATTTCTGTGATGTTATTGCAAGGCAAAGCTTTTCATCCTTCGACGAATATTAAAAGAAAATTTGGAGTCTTACTTCTGTTTGTGCTTTTAAATGAAAATTAACAGGTCCAATTCACTTGTATGTTTCATAGATTTTGCAACTGTATCGTGGTATTAAATTCAATTGAGTTTCTTCAGCTTAAGACAGCAGTAAGAACATAGCATGTTGTCTGGTTTTGGCTCACTCTTCTGTATTGCTGGCAGACTTGATGTGCATTTTTTGGTGAAAATGTTACCAAGACACTAACAACTGTTTGAGAAAGTAGATTTTTGTTTACCACTGGATGTTTGCAAGACTAGTAAGAAAAAGACTTGCAAGAGTAAAAAACTTACAAAGTGTGGGCAATGTATGAAAATGAGGGAGGCAAGTTTGCCTATTTGCAGGAAACTTTACTCTGGATTCTTTTGCAGAAAATGTCTTTAATTATATTAGCCAAAAATGACTATTCAATGCATTTGTGCTGAAGATGGAACACTAATGAGCATTGTTGCTCAGCAAGATCTGACACAGTTGCTGTTTGCAGTGAAAAGAGGGCTGTGGATTCCAAGAGAAGATAATGAGAGCTCTAAAGAATCTTGCTGAAAAATATCTTACAATACTGTTTTTGTCTAGTGAGACTAAAATGGCAAAACCAAAGGCTGCTTATTCTAAAAATCCAAATGTGTATCCGATTATCTGGGTTTTTGTGAACAAGTACCTGGGTATTAAATTGAGATGAGCCACCAATTTTACCAACAAAGCCTGTGCATTATTTAAATGAAGACTGCCACTCCATCCCTAGTTGCTTTCATTGCTTCACTTGAATGTGAAATGTATTTATCTTTTATTGTTACTATAAAATCTCTTCCAAACAAAAGCTGCAAACACCACAAGGGAACTATCTCCTTCCCAGTAAAAACAGTTTTATTATTTCTACTTTTACTATCATGGTTCATAAGAAGATGCCTTTATGATCACGAGTTTCATGTCTAGAAAAATTATGTTCTCTTGTATTATATATGTTTTAGAATTACACATTTGTTTATTGCTACTAGTAAAAGTACATGATATGTTAAGCTGCATTTAATCAACTAAAATGAGTTCACATGGCAGTGCATACTGCTGAGATCCTACTTTCAACAGATTAGAGAGTGTTTTATACAGGATTTTCTTTTGTTTCAAAAAGAACAGAGATGGCCACTCTTACAGTAATTTCTGACAAAGGCCCCACATCTTGCAGCCCCAAAAATATGATTGTATTTATGGCCATGGCTCTTCCCAGCCCACAGGTCTAAATGCAGTAAATCCCATGTGATTATAGTCATGGGACTTCATACAATTACCCTATTTAGGATATATAAATGTGGGTTTTTTTTGAGGAATTTAAATTTACATCGGGAAAGTTGCTTATTCAGGAAACTTTCTCCTTTACTTGACAACTTACCTTTCTTTCTTTCATTCATCCAAAACAGCTGAAATAAAAGTCTACTGTAAGATTTATCTGATTTTTTTTTTTTTTGATGGTTAGGAACACGATGCACTGCAAACTCTAGTACTGCTAAATTTAAAAAAAACTGGAGAGAGACAATATTACAGCAGTGTAAAAAAACCCAAAAAACAAAACAACAAAAAACCCCCAAAACCCTCCTGCTGTGGAGCAGAGAGGTCTCATCATAATTTGAAAACATGGCATGTACCTATGGTAAATATGTTTTGGAATCTCTGCACAGTCAGCTTGTTCTTAAACTGTAACACCTGTTTGTCTAACTTTGCTCACTCTGACGAATGGCTTAAGGTGTTCATTATACCTCTAGTAGTCCTTCTCTCACCTTCCCAGAGTGCCATATCTGGATTTTGAGAAGAATAGTCTTAAGATAGAATTAGAGTTTTGTTTGTTTTGATTGTGAACTGGAAAGATGTATTTAAGAACGGAAATGCAGATGGTGGTTGAGGCACCAGAGTGCTGCTTTTCCTACCTTACAAATTAACAATAATAAGAATTTAATCACATTGGTACTTTTTTTCTGTTTCTCCACTGAAAGCTGATTAGATGCTTTAATAACTCTCTGCCTTTTTTATCCAGGTTTCCTTAGGAATTTTATGTGCATGATGACACTGTCATTTTCTTTTACTTCAAGTAATGTTTGAACTGGTTTCTTAATTCCAGGGAAATGTAAATGTGAAATTTGAAGAGTTACTGTTTGAAACAGTGTACAAACTACAGAAAAATCATAAACTGAGTAGAACTTATCATAGAGATGAAAAATGGACCCATTAGAAAGCTAAAGACATCTTGTAGATAATGTGTAGATTGTGCCATGCAACTAAATGATCACAGACAGACAACTTTGATTTTTAAATTTACTGATACTGATCATAGTTTACATTAGAAATTAATTATACATAGGCCCGTTACTTTCATTTGAATGCCTGGAAAAACATGCATAGTGAAGTGTTAGTTCAATGCTATTAAAAATACTATTTCTCTTTGAAGTAGATTTTGAAATGTTTTTAGGGATTTTGAGGATATGTTCTTTATAGAAGGAAGGCGCTCAGTAGGTTCTCAGGGCCCTTTATGAGAAGTCTCAATGTGAGTGGTCAAGCAATAGCATTTTTAGAAGCACTGGTTTGAGTAACACTGGTTAAACTGAAGCAGCTGTGAAGTTTTGTATGTGCTTTAGCAGAACAGGTGAGGGTGTATAGCATCAGTAAGTGGAAAATACTCTCATAGGTGCTTTTTGAGTTTTATTCTTGTCTCTTTTACTTCACATTCACCAGAGGATTAGGGTTGTACTATATATGTGTATCACAGTGACAGCAATCACTGTTTTTTACTTTCTTTTTGTGATGGATGAACTGAAATAAAAAGGTCTTTAGTTTGTTCCTGGAGAGTCAGAAAAGATCGTTCATATGCCATGTGTCTTCAGAATTATTTCTAGAATAGTGAAAAATTATTTTCTTAACAGCTTTGGGAAATAAAGAGTTGCTAAAATTAATGAGACTCCAGCAATTCACCAGTATGTTCATACATTTACATAAATTCACATATGAATGATTCCCTGAAGTTGTAATAAAGTCACTTATGGTTTCTGTTAGGAAATGTGCTTCTATTGCATTTTCTGTTTTTTATAATTTCAAAGTATTGTTCTGATTTTTTCAGGTTTCTTGTCCAGATATTCCAGCCAGTTGTCTGTTGCTTAGACTGTTGGGTCACAAGCAAAGGCTGAACATGGATCTTTCTGACTTGGTTACTCTGAAAGACTAAATATAATCTTGGGTTTATGGTTGCTTCCCCACATGCTGACTTTAAACTGGCATTACTGAGATTCTAATAAGTATTAGTTTGTTTCAGAATGGTGTTCCTGGGAATGTGTTTTACAGGTAATATTCTCAAAAAACTATATGTAGCCTAAAATGACAAATGTTTTCTAAGACAGTATTTGAAGAATATGCAGTACATATATCAGTGGAGAGTTCAGCTAAGGATTTATCTTGGTTTGCTTACAAGTGTTGTATGTCTTCTTTTCCCCAAGGTGAAAAATTTTAGTCTGCCAAAGGGACCAGAAATCTTTCATGTAGTAAGGATGTTATTCATTTTCTGAAGATCATTCCCATTTATTTCCTGGTATGATTATTATTCGCAACTCAATTTTTACTAGTTTTATAAGTAATCTCTGAAACAAGATACTTTAAAGAGGATTAATCGTAAATTTATACAAATCCGTGGTGTCATACAGCTTCCCTGCTTGTGTCTCTATTAATGGTGCATTAAAGCTGAGTCACAAAAAAATCATGGGTTTATGAAGATTCTTTTCTAAACCATAAAAATCTAAAGTTTTGTTGCTCTTTAAGCACAGATTATTAATCCCCTAATGACATTAAAGAGTATTAGCTTCAAATTTGCAAAGCTCCAAAGGGCTTTATTAGAATAAGCAATATTTTTATTTAGTCACTGTTTTAATGAAAATTTGGCGAAGTAAATCCAAGTGAAGGCCACCACAGATGTTCTGCTATGCTTCATCAAGGAATAAGCTGCTGAGTGCTTAGGGGAGAGAGGAAAGCTTGGATGAACCCAAGCACATTATGAACCCAAGAACCCAATTTGATGAACCCAAGAACTTTATGCACATTTACCCCAGCTGATTTATAGTGTGTGCTGGGTGTAAAACACAGGGGAGCACTCAGTAATGAAATAGAAAAAGGAAAGGATATATCTAGGTAATCCTGTAATGAACATGCCAGATAAAGAAAATAGAAGAAAGAGATTCTACACTGCCAGGTGCTTTAATTGAGTATGGAGGTTTTCTGGGATGCAGGGAGAAGTGGCACGCTTGATTCTGTAGATGACATTGTGGATTCTAAAAAATATATAAATCTAATTGTGTACTAGTTCTGGTCAGGGTGATAGAATTATGATTATACTGTTCACTAAAAATTACAGGCTTGTACAAGTGGATATGTTTTATTGCACTTATATAATTTTTGCTTAGGCAAGGATCTAGAACTCTCACAAAATAACACACTGGTGCTGTGAAGCATAGTACACTGTTTTGGAGCTGTGACAAGCTGTTTAATATCACTTCAGAAGTCTAGACATAATGTGGAATATTGTTTTCTGTGTAATTATTTATGCATATACTGTGTAGAAAATACTGTATTAATTTATAAGCATGCTGTACATTTCTGATACTTACTGCCCATGTCCTACATTGTTAATTCATGAGACTTTTGTAGCAGCGAGATCTTCATATAAAATTTCTGTAACTATTCAATGTTGTATTTTAAGAAAGGGAAAGGAATAAGGCACAAGATCTGAAGGTGTGTTTCTAAATCTGTTGGAGACATTTCTGCTGTCATTGCCCACAGTCTGGCAGTTTCCATGGTGAAAACATTGTCTCAAGTTTTCATACCTTGCTCAGGAAAAACACTTCTTCCTAGATCCTGAGAACTGAGTCATTGTACATCATCCATCACCTTTTTGTCAACGGGTGAAGAGTATTTATGTACCTTAATGATGTTAAAAACCTACTGTGATGCTGTCTGGGACCAAATCCTGCGATACAGAGTAGAATCTTGAGGTCCACTGATGAAGTACATTTGCAAAAAATTCCAAAAAATAGGGCCACCCACATGGAGGAGAGGAAACAGTCTCAGACCACTTCTGCAAGTGCAAGAAGCTAGATGATTTACCCCCCTGTTGTACAGTTTTTTGCATCTTTTTTTCAGATGGTGAAGAGGGTCCCTGAGGTGGTGTTTCTAATCTGTCTGTTGACAGAATAATCTGGCTTATGTCCTGCTTATTTGCAGGAAGTGACTTGAAGAAAATATGTAGCCCTTGAATTTTGGTGAAAATAAGCTTTTGCATTTTGTTGTTTGTTCTTTTTTTAAAAATCTGTCCCAAGAAAAAGTTTTGAAGTATGGTACCAGTGGTGTGTGGCGTCAGTGCTGTGTATGTGTTACCCTTGAAAAATTTATACAATTTAGTGCAAACCTTAATTATTTTCATTCTAACCTGCCCTCCATTTATTTCACAAGAAATTTTTTGTAGGTTGCAATATACACTAATTAGCATGTGTTTATGGACTAAGGTGAAGAAGAAAGACTAATGAAAAATTCTGAGACTATTACCTTGCTCTCATTAAAATAATTTTGGATGGATGTTAATTAGATTAAAAGCCATTTAGATTTGTGCTTCAAAGTAACCCAAGTGGCTTTTAAAAGCTGAACAATACCTTTAGAACAGAGTAAATGCTCTAATCAACCAAATAAGTATCTGATAGTAACAGATAAATACAATTTGACTCAGGATAATGTAATGGCTTCATTGAGTTTGCCAATAGATTCTATCATTTTGAAATGGTACGTATAATTTATATCAGGAAATAGCTGCAGCAACCCAGACATTCCGAATAGTTTCAGCTGTGGAAGAATCATGGTGTTTCCATTGTATATAGAGCTATAGTGTATTCTATCAAAAATTCCTTCTTTTATTTAGGCTAAGATTATGTCATTTACTTTATAAGGACTCTGTTCCAGAGTCCAGGGAAGCATGACGTGTCTTGCATTATCCTCTCAGACTCAGGACAATTATCTCTTGCTTTGCCAAACAGTTTTACCATGTGAATTTTTAATATGATACTTATCCTTATAATACAATATTTATGCTCTCCTGTTATGACTTAGAAATGGTCTTCAAAAGTTTGGACGGTATTTCAGTAATCACCTTGAGATAGAAAATGTCTGGACTGGATACAGCTGGTCTCGAATTCAACTCCTGGATATTCCCACATGAACAGCTCCTGCTGTCTGTCTTTCGTCTGTAAATTCCTTAGTTAATTTAGGGGTCTCTTCACTTTAAGACTATACTGTGGGAAAGAACATTCATGGCACTAAAAAGCACCTGGATCTTGGGGAAAAAAATGCCACTTCTTTATTATATGATTAATATATTTTCATAGCTGTATCATAATGTTTTATGTAAATCAGAAGTGTGTTTGGGAAGCAGATGCATATCAAAGCAGGAGAAATGAACCCCACACAATTACGTTCCAAGAGATTTCAGGTCAGAGTTACAATTTCATAGACAGATTACAATAAATGCAATGATAGAGAGAAAAAAAAAAATCTTGCTTAAACCCACAAAGTCAGAGTAAACCTGGCACCCTGTTGGTCAGGGTGATGGTCACAGTCCTATCAAGTAGTGGATGTGGTCCTGTGGAAGTCCTGGTCCTCCTCTGGATCCATCCAGTGGTGGTGGTGGTGTCCCAAATCCACAGTTATATATGGTCAGGCTCATCAGGGAATGTTCAGAACCTCTCCCAGGGCAGGGAGTTTCACAACGGAGTGAGGTAGTTATGTGAGACATGGGATGTTTTTTGGAGTCCTTGATGGTCGTTGCATGTGCCTGTTGTTCTGGTGCCATTCAGTTCACTGTGAGCCAGTAGCAGAGATGATGCCATCAGGATGGGTGGGACTGTGCTGCTGCTTCCCCCGAGGGAGGTATCACAGCTGAGTCATTGGTATGAAGGCATTACTCTGCCTTGCAGGGTTTGCATCTTCTCCTTTATCTCATTTAACAGCCAGCTCATAGCCTGAGGGGTCAGGTGTGCACTGGTTAACTACTGCAAACCACCCATCATTAACAGTTTGTCAGAAATGGTGTAGAGGGCGTTAGAATACACAGTTACACCTGATATTAGCACTTCTCCTTCTGTAACCCTGGACAAAAGGTTTGCTCTAAGTTACAAACTTTATTCAACAGGTAATTTTAAAAACTTCTCCCATAGAACAGCTAATTTGCTTATGACTCTTGAAACATCTTGTCTTTTCCTCTTGTCAAAGTAAACTCCATAAAAACTCCAACCCAATCACTAAACACAACACTTAACAGCAGCTTTGATACTTGACCCGACTATAAATACATTGTTTACCTCCTTGAATGACCTTCTGCTTCTCCCTGTGGCCTGAAGGATAGTTTAAGCTTAATATGCAAGCCTCTGCCACCTACAGGTTGAAAACTCATATTTTATGGTGAGATTAAGGAATGGAATTAGTCTTAAATTTCTGCTGAATGTAATAGAAAACACTTGCAGTGATACTCATAGGACTACTGGTTTTGGAGTACATTGATAACTACTTTGGGTTTATTTGAGCTGGAAACATGATTTTAAATCTTTTAAGGCTGCTGCCCATACAGACTTCAGTAAAATGTTTGTTATTTAGCTACTTTTAATTCAATGAAGATTTAAAAATACCAAAGCAGTAGTTACTTACTTTACATTGAGGCTGGGAATGTTAAGTGGAAAAGAAATATAACATTAGTTGCTTTGATGGAGAAATTTAAATGGTCTGATAGGATCATTTATTTATAGGACTCTGCCTGACATTATTGGCTACCTTGGGCAGATTTAAGAATCACCACAGATGGTTTTCAACAGACAAGTGCTGTGTGATGTTGCAACAGGGAATATTTAGTTTGTGGTAGCCAATGGTATAATAAGGTTTAAAAAGTAACAATAGTGTACCATAATTGCCACTATATAGACATGTAGTAATTTTCAGAAAGCTTCTTTATACTGAATACGAAGTAAAATGTACTGAATTAAATTTGACCCTTGAAGTTTCTAGGAAAGATATATCCAAAGGAGTGTCAAAATACTTCTGAGAATATAAAATATTTATTTAGTCATTTTCTGCTTTTGAATGATCTTTTTCTGTCTTTTGGGAACTGGATAAAATTAATCATTTGTGCGAGTGACACAAATACTGATAACAAACAAAAGAATGATTACTAACTTGTAATGAAACCCAAAATGTATTACTGCAACTAGAAAAATAGAAAATATAAGCCCACATTTTCCGTTTCTACTCAGTGCACATTCAGTATTAAATAGGTGGCTTCATTATAAATTCATGTTGGTGAAAATTGGACAAGAATCCAAACTAACAAGCCATGTAAAACAGCAGTATTACCTAATTATCTTTCCAGCATCTTGAAATTAAATTTAACTATTTAGATTTTTAATTATTTAGTGAGTACCTCTAAATGCTACCTTTTTTTTGTCATGTAATTGTGGAGTATAAGGAATGAAGAGATAAGGGTTCATAAATCAGGATTAGAATAATTAAAAATCATTTAATAATTACTTATTAATAAAAAAATAATAATATTGTGTCAATATCTATGAGAGATAAAACAAAAAAATATAATGATGTTCTAGAAACATGAACTATCCCTTTTTCTGAAATGTACATACAAATGAATGACTTTTTTTTTAAAATTAGGAATTAGTTTATGTTTTCCTTATGTTTTATGAACAGTTCCTTACATTTATATTATATTTTCTTAAGTGTTCTGTCTTATGTTCCCATATGTCTTGATTTATAGTAACAGATTTAATCTCATATTGAAGCAGATTAAAATGTCACTCCTTCTATTATTACAATGATAACAAATATGCAGTACTAAATTATAAGAGTAAATTAATTTTTCTGTTCTTCAAAAAAAAAGCAGAGAAAAACTTAAGTATTTGATGATGAGAAATTTGAAATCCACAGTTTAGTAATGTACTTAATCTTGTCAATAGTTTTAACCATGTCAAGTAATTACCTGTTTAAAAATTAATTCCTAAGGACCTTGGTGACTATGAACTGCACATCTCTGCAAACTGACATCTACTTACTGTCCTCAGACTAATCTTCATCCTTTATTTTTTTTCCCCTGTTTTTATCTGATATTGTTAACAAGAGTGAACATTAATGATGTTTATAACGGCAGCAGTGAAACTGTGAGACACCATAACTCTACAATATCCAGTATGGAGCAAATTAGAAAGGAAGAGAGGGGAGTGTAGGTGCAGAGTTATTGTAAATCTGTACCTGCACTGACAAATGCCAGAAGGCAATGTCTCACCAATGGTTACTGAAAGAAATGTTCTGTTGTTGCCATATTGCCCTACATAGTTTTTCATAAGAAATGACTTTAAATGTATCATAGTCTTTTATTATAATACACAATATAATACAGTTATACTATAATTCCATAATATATATTATCAGTAGTATATATGGAAAAGATTTAGAGAATATTTTTGTAGATTCCAGATCTGCCTTTGATCACCTTTTTGATCTAATTGAAATTGTATTTTTTAGCAGAATAAGTAATTTTTAATACTTTTTGAGCCTTATCTAAAATGTTTTATGTGGGTTGTGCATGTTCCTTTAAAAATATTAAAAACAAAGTATTGCATAGTAAAATGCTGAAATTATTAGATGATTGTCTTTCCCCTGTATATTTGAAAGTATGCCCTGTGCAGTGGCCTTTCCTGCTTTCCTGTGTTATAAAATGCATAATGCCAGGAATATACTGAGAATTTTTCCACAATACCCAGACATATGATAGAGAGCATTTCTGAAGGTGGAGAATTGTCAAGGATTTGAATGCAAAATAAATCCATGGAGATGTAGAACAATAAATTTAGTTGTCCTTTCTTCTACTACAACCACAACTGGTGAGACAGTAAAACTAGATTTTTGGACCAGTGAGTCCAGTCTTGTGCTATGACAAGGAATCACATCATGATTCATAACTCTATCTTCCTCTCCATTACTAGATTTTTTCCCTGCAATGGTGTAGCTTACCAGGAAGAAAATTTTTGTTACACTTATACTACTAATCACTAGAAACCTTAATCTAATTTCCATCCCGTATTTCACAGGAATTGTTTGCATACTTGCTTTTCCTTTCTAATGTGTGCTCTACTCACATACAAAAGCCTTAGTCATCAAACTATGGCCAAATCAAATTACATTATCAGAGTCAGTGTTAGAACACAGATGAGACTAGAGATGAGGCAGTAAGTAAAAAAACCAAATACCTGAAACACAATTTTGACTTTTCTTTACATGTTAAACTGTCTGGAAGAATGTCTGGTTTGATCCACTTGTCAGTATCAGAATTAGCTATAAAGATCTGACATGAATAGAGACTTGACATGGAGAGACGCTGTTTATAAATGCCTGGAGTGACAGTACAAAGGAGAATGGCTTCAAAGTGAAAGAGAGCAGGGTTAGATTAGATATTAGGAAGAAATATTTCTTATTTCTTTTTCAGGGAAAAATAGATATTTTTCCCTGAGAAGGTGATGAGGCCCTGGCACAGGTTGCCCAGAGAAGTTGTGGCTGTCCCATCCCTGGAAGCATTCAAAGTCAAGTTGAACAGGGCAACCTGGGATAGTGGAAGGTGTCTCTGCCCATGGCAGGGGGTGGAACTGGATGATTTTTAAAGGCCTGTCCAACCCAAAGCATTCCGTGACAATTAGGGAGGAAAATATATTGTCTCAAGGAAAACAGTGTAAAAAAACCCCAGTGTAATATGTGCTATGAGAGCAAGGAAAACCTAAAATAAAGTGTTAGGATGAGGAGGCAGATGAGGAAGCAGGTACTTTACACAGACATCCAGATACAAGGTGCAGCTTAGGCACTGAGCTTTGCCAGCTATAGCCTACATCCAACCGTAACACACAAACCACATCCTTAAAACACCCACTTCACAACCAGAAGAGAATGCAACAGCTACCCCAAAGCAGGGAACTGTTCCTTGCCCTTGCACTGCTCCTGTAAGCAGCAATCTCAATGCCCCTGAGGCTCAGAAGGGATTTTGGGGAGCCTGGGTCCCAGACACACGCCCTGCTCAGCTCAGCACATTTTCATTCCCAACAGCGGATGTGACCACGCCCAAATTACACAAAGGAGTCACCAAGTGCTTTGTAAGAGATATGGATTGCTTTAATTAGTCTTCCCCAAATGGCTGCACACCATTTTTTTTCCCATAGGGGAGTGATGGAAAAAAGAAAAAAAAACCCAACCGAAACCACACACAGACAGACATAAGAGTAAAATATTTTTGTTAGCACTGATTTTCTCTAAGAGATGATAGCACTAGTAAAAGTGGACCCTTGAAACACCCATGGAAGAGCCATGCTGGCAAAATGTACTAAGCAAGCATTAATTTTTAAATTTTATCTAATCTAATCTAATCTAATCTCATCAGTATTCATTCTTATAGTCCCAAAGCCACCAAGAATCTATCTGTTCAGAAATGCCTTATCATAATATTCTCTGTCACTCTGTACTCAAAGTATTTTAAGTAATATTACGTTCAACCAAAGACTAAAGTGAAGAAAAGTAGGAGAATTTTTTTTAAGAGTGTGCATAGCAATAATTCGATTTTGCAAATTTAGGGAGTAAATGAAACCATCTTGGGTATTTGAAGGATCTGGGATGCCTGGAATTGGTATAAAACTATTATAGGCAGTGTATCAAAGGGGAAGAATTATTCTATATGCATAAATAACTTTTTTGACAAACTGCATTTGGAAGATAGCCTGTATCTTCTATCTGTCACAGTAAAGCAAGAAATGTATATTCTTTCTTTAAAAATGTACCAAAACCCTTCTACTTGACGACCCATAGAAACCTGTCCAATCCAGCAATAAAGCTTGAGAAAAGAAACATAAAAGAGGGAAGGAAAAAGAGAGCTGAAATATGCCATTTTCTCTGTTAAAATGAAAATGGTATCTGCATCAATTAGTTAGATTTCCATAA
This sequence comes from Rhabdornis inornatus, assembly GCA_013397075.1. Lineage (NCBI taxonomy): Eukaryota > Metazoa > Chordata > Aves > Passeriformes > Rhabdornithidae > Rhabdornis > Rhabdornis inornatus. The sequence continues at coordinate 130,907 of VWZS01002160.1, read as the reverse complement.
GAAGGCTGAATATTTTGGATGACCTAGACCAGAAGTTTTAACAAGTTCATGTGAAGAGGTGAAACAGTCAATCATATCTAGACAACCTTGCAGACAAATCCTACTTCCTAGGGAAATTTGGTATTAGGCCCTAATTGATGATGTGTAGATTTTTAAGATTAGATAACTGCTTAGGTAACAGAGCTCTTCAGTGCTAGCATAATGATACATGAATAAACATTTACTTAATGTATTTTTTTAGATGAAAGTGCATATGATTTTTTTTATTTGCCTTTCAGGAATGGTAGTTCTACAAACAATTTAAACCTCAGATAGGCAAATCAAGGGAAATCTAATCTATACATGGCTGTGAAGCACCTGCTTGAGTATTTGGATTATACTCCTAGTTTAATTCTCCAGATTGAAATTTTTCAAATGGTTTAAATGAAATAGGTATCAGCACCCACTGAAAGGTCAAACACCTTTGCAAAATAGGATATAAATTTGTCTTTATGGTGTTTAAGGTACCTATTCTTATGTTTAATGATGGTATTCCATATTTTAAAGCAACTAAATTTACTGTGTTAGATTAATCTGTGGCTTGTAGCTTTTACAAACTTCATAAAAATGAAGCGGAGCTTCATTAAAATTAGCAGAGCTTTTAACCTGATCTTTTTAAGATCATGGGATAAAATCCTGCTCCCATAGGATCCCTCAAGAGGAAAATAGGATGAATTTTAGCATTGGCTTCAATGGGATCCACAGCTGTTGCCCATGTGATAGAGTTTTTGACAGAATTCACCAGCATGTTCCTTGGCAATGATTTAATTCACGACAACAGTGCTGACAAGATCGATACCTATGGCAATTATAGTTGTCAAGCAATTGCCCATATTAACAATGTCCACTGAATGCCTGACAAGAATTGGATGATGTTTATATCTGCCAATTACCTGAAGACATTTATAGAATCCACTGAGTGTTCAGTATATTTGTAATTGCCATTAAGTACCTCAAAATATTATAGTATTCCTGGAAAACCACATAATACTTCAACAAGTTTTGTGTTTTCAAGTTCAATATAATAAATACTACTGTTCTAGTGTTTTGTTGACATTTGGCCTACTAATATATGATGAAATTTGCAGTCCATGTCCCTTTTGAATTATTATGGATCAGCTAAAATAACTAAATTTAAAACCGAAAGCTTTTCCCTTTTTCTTGTTTCCCTTTTCGCTTTTTTCTTTTTCTTTTTCTTTTTCTTTTTCTTTTTCTTTTTCTTTTTCTTTTTCTTTTTCTTTTTCTTTTTCTTTTTCTTTTTCTTTTTTTTTCTTTTTTCTTTTTTTCTTTTTTCAGATTTTCTTTCTTCTTTTCTTTTCTTTTTTTTTTTCCTTCTACTCTTCCTCTGTCTCCCTTTTTTATTTTAATTTTTTCTTTTTCATGGTAGAACTCCATGAGGAGGTTATTCCTACTTTCTCATTCTGTCCCTCTTCCATTCGTATCCTTGCATGAGGAAAAGAACCCCACCAGAAAACAAAGAAAAAAAATCAAACAAAACAACAACAGCAATAAAAAAAACCCCAAACAAATGGTTTTCTGATTTGCAAAACATTTTTGGCATAAGACCTATTTATAAACATTGGAGACATTAGAGGAGGTCTTGTGAAGTCAGTCTGCTAGAAGCTGTGTGGCAGCTTTGGAGATACTGGATTTGTGTTTTGAAAATTGTCTGTTTAAACAGAGAGGTTAAAATTCTTCATCCATGGAAATGCTAAGCACAGGGTTGAGACAGCAAAGAGTGTGTGTGTGGTTGTATCACTGGTCCATCCTCCCAGCTGTCGTGCACAGGCTGTGGCTCTCGGGGTAGAGTTCTATAGAAGTGTGCTCAATTGGAAGAAAATCTTTTTTCCACATTAACATGAGTAGAACTTTTCATGGTGCTACTTGCCCTCATGCAGCATCTCTTCTGGTGATATTCAATAGTGATTATATCCCTTATAAAAGCTAAATGTGATTCATGGAGACTCAAAGAGGAAAAACAACATGAGCTGTGCAACATTTTGCTCAATAGTAAACCAGTCTTTAAATACTTAAATTTGCACAAAGCACTAATCAGACAAGAGGAAAAATGCTTGAATTATTTAAGCTAATTTATCTAACAAAAAAAAAAAAAAAAACAAACCAAACCCAACACTCTCCATTGCAGGACTTCCATCTGTCTCCAATGGTAAACAGCTACCACCTGCTTCCTGCAAATGGTGGTATGAGATTTTCACTCAGTAAATGTCACAATTTCCATTTCAAAACTCCTTTTCAGCTCTCTTTCTGCAGCAACAAAATAATAAATCACCTGCTACCGTGGTCAGAATAAATCCCCTATCTATGGAATAAAGGGAAAGAGAGCTAGAGAAATATTATTTTTTTATTTTTGCTTTCAGTTATATAGAATTGTACCTATATGATGATGTGTGAGACATATATTCCACTGCACCCTTTAGTAAAGAGAACATCTTTTAGTCTTAATGCTCTATTAATGTAAAAGGGCAAAAGTTACTAGTTTGTATATGCAATGGAACCCATCAATGACCTCTAAATCCATGGAAATATGTTGTGGACCATTACTGCTAGTACAAGGAAGAAAAATGTGCTTTAGGAAAAAATATTTATTTTCCAGAATTGCCTTGCCTTTGTTAAATAATTCCTCAGGTCAAGATATTCCTCAAGCTCTGCAGTAACTGTAAAGATGCATATTTACCAGATTTATTTCTAGGGGCTGTAAGTGAAAAGTCAGGCTGAAGTGGGTGTGGACAGAAGAATATTTTAGTGCCTGGATAGCCAGGGCCTTCAGTTTCAAGTCAGTGATCTGGCAATGATCAGCAATCAAACAAAGCAGAGGCCTGTATGATATTACATGCTCTACTGACCTTCTGGTTTCTGACCAAAAGGCAGTGAGATTCAGTATCATAAAAGAATCATGCTGTGGACTATATTCATGTTGTCACTTGTGCATTGGCACAGGTTGACATTTATCAATACACGTCTTAATGCAACACATCTTTCTGTATTATTTGCACTGTGATTAACATAATCAGTACAGTTCAACCTTATTTTTAGGGGGCACTTCATACCAGTGTATTCCTGTTTTATCCCCTTTCTTTTCAAATCCATCATGGTTACTTCATTACTCAGTCGTGATTAAGATGCAGGTGATAAGTGAACCTGCTTGATAAAAGGGTTTTTTATTATGTTAGCAGTTTCCTGTGCTCCAGTTCCAGACTTGGATGTGTGTCCTCCTTCCCCTCTTTGTGTCCTCCTTCCCCTCCAATATAGAGTCTGACCAGGAATTTTTCTGATGCAATTGAGTGCACCAAATCTCTGTGCCTCAAGAAGCCGTTTTGCAGAATTTTACCTGCTTAGAGAGACTTTTATTTCCAAACATTCCCATATATTTGTAATGTTCTAGTGATGTGCAATACAGGCAATAGATGATTTTTCTTCTGGGTAGTAACCTGCGCTGTTTGTTTTGCATGGGTCTAAAGGTGTATTTACTAACCTAATTATTTTACTATAAAATTAAGATTTTTTAATGTCTGCTTTTCTCAGAAAACCCAGGTCTTCTGAATAGGTGTCTAACTTTAGACATACTCATTGTTATTTCCCTTCTGTGCCAAAGACAAGAATTTCTAGGACATGAGCCAGATGTTGATGAATGGATCTCTTCAGAGATGACTATTCTTTTCTACTTTATACTCAGAACTGAGAACAGGTGTGCTGTTATTTTGGGTGCTTCTGTTTGATCCCTAAATTGAGATAGCAGAACCAGGGTTCTTCCATCATAGTTCTATGCTTCCTTGCTCCTAGGAAGAGGTGTATTGCTTCCACATGGGTAAAGTGAATATTTGTTGCAGAACATGAACAATTACTACAGAATATTATTACAGAAACACATCAGAGAATGCAAGCACAGTTTAGGTTTGTGTATCTATTGGTGGGTCATCCCCAGTGATCTGAACATAATTATGGAAAGTGATCGTAAGTTAAACAATTCCTATTAAATCTGCTGCTAGGAAGCAGGTAAAATCCTCTGAGTTTTTGCATCCTTGAAGTACAAGAAAGGTATTGATGAAGGAGTTAGACCACAGAGGACGGTCACTATAGAAGTGAGGTGCCTTAGTGTACATCACATGAGAAAATGCTGAGGAGAAGAGGCTGCTGCAGGGGAATCTGATAGCAGTCTGCAGCTACTTAGTGGAGCAGTTGGAGCCTGGCTTTTCTCAGAAACTGAAAGGATGAGAACCAACAGTCATGGGTTGCAACAGGGAAAATCTGAATCAGACCTAAAGAATGAATATATCATGATGTTAATAGTGTACCACTGGAGATGATTGCCCTGGTGGGTTCCCAGGAACAGCCTCTTTGCACAAAGCTCTTGGCAATCTGATCTAACAGAAGTTAACTCCATTTTAATGAGGAGGTTTTATTGGATGACACCTATAGGCCCCTTCCAAGCTAATTTTCCTATGATTCTATATGCTTTTCCCCTTAATTTTACAGAACAATTCTCTAGTCTGCAGTGAAGAAGGAACTCTTAGTATGTGTGTCCCTTCTTTGGGGAGTCCTGTGTCCTCCTGGCAGTAATCAGAGTCCACACTGCCTTGTCCGATTAGCACCTTTGCTAGCAGTTTATGTGCCTTATAGCTCAAGATTATCCTGCCTTTGTGAGGATGTTATTGAAACATTATTAGAGCTCCTCTCCTGTGAGGAAAGGCTGAGAGAATTTGGACTGTTCAGCCTGGAAAAGAGAAGGCTTTGGTGTGACCTTACTGTGGCCTTTCAGTACCTGAAGGGAGCCCAGAAGAAAGATGGAGAGATACTACTTAAAAGGGCCTGGAGTGACAGGACAAGGGGGAACGGCTTCAAACTGACTGATAGTAGAAAATGACTTAATCTATTTCTGAAACTGGCTTTATCAAATGTGTTTCAGCATTTTAATTTCATAAGTATAAATAAAGAATTTTAATAACTGAAGTACAAACCAAATTAACTAAATGATACAATGTAATTAGGAATGCAGTACATGGGGTTATATTACAATCTGATTAAATATGTCTCAGAAGACTCCTTTCTAAAAAAACTAATTTATTAAAGATTTATAATATAATCACACAGAAATTAACTGCTTCTTCCACAGTTTCATTCTGAGGTAATCTGAATTAGTTTCTTTAAAATAAACATGCAAGAAGTTAGATTTGTCTTGCAATTCCTTCAACAATGTTTGAGAAAGATAAAAGAAGTTACATTAAAGTAAAAAGTGGTGATATTAGAATAGAATTCAATAAAATAATTTTTACAGTGGAAAATCTGCAGATTTTTTGGAAAATTTTAGGAAAAGTGATTACAGCTAACCTACATGAACCATCATACACTGTAGGCTATCTTTGCTTCTGGTTTCCCTGGGAAGCTCTCTTGTGGCAGAAATTGTAAATGCCAAAGTCTTAGGGCTTGAATTAATATGCTCAAATTAATATTTTTATTGTTGCCATTGTTTTCTAAATATTTTATAACCATTCTCCTATTTTAGAGCCAGACCCCTTCTTAAATGTCTTCTAATAAAGCTAAAGGGAGTCATCTCTCACAATCCCTTCTCCCCTCAATGCATAGCTTTGAAAATTTTTTCTCAGTGAAAAATTTACTGAAGAAGAAGAACGCCCTGCTGTCAGGCTATTATCATTGTTCACATTTAAGAGCACAAGATCTTGAGGCAAGAGAAAACTTAACCAAGCAGAAGGGCTTTGTTAGGGAGCTCTGTAGTGGCTCTTTGAAATGTCTCACAGAATGCATCCAGGTTTGACATTGCATTCACAGATGCTGGCATAAATTATCATAGTGGCACAGTTGTTCACAGAGTTGCAGCAGTTGATACTCAGAATTTGTAGTTTTTACTGCCTACTTCATCAGGAACTCTCCTGATCTTGATGTTAGTACCCATTGTGTCTGTGTGCGACTGAGTGCCTTTCCTTGTTGAAATAATGTAGGGACTAGACCCTGTAGTGTGAAGATACCTTACCTAACAGATGAGGAAAGCACCCTTTTTTTTTTTCCTCAATCTATCTCTCAGAATATATAACACATAATTTAGAATAATTATCAACAAGACAGTTTGGAGATATAAAGTCTGCCAGTCTGGCAAAGGCACTTTTAAACAAGGTAGAAAATGCTGATATTGACTCTTTCAGCAGAAAGAAGTGAAAATTAATCCAAATGAATTCATGAATGGTCCATCTTCTGCCAAAAATGTCGCAGATTTTGTGATAGACGTTTTTTAAAGTAGAAATTAAGAATCATAGAGCTGTTTTGGTTGGAAGGTACCTTTAAGATCATCCAATTCCACCCCCTGCCATGGGCAGGGACACCTTCCACTAGACCAGGTTGCTCAGAGCCCTGTCCAATCTTGAGCATTTCTAGGGCTGTGGCAGTCACATCTTCACTGGACAGCCTGTACCAGGGCCTCCCATCCTCACAGGAAATTCTTTCTAATACCTTATCTAACCCTGCTCTCTTTCAGTTTGAAGCCATTTCCCCTTGTCCTGTTACTCCATGCCCTCATTAAATACTCTGGCTCCATCTTGTTGTCTCCCTTCAGGTCACAATTAGGTCATCCTGGAGCCTTCTTTTTTCCAGGCTGAACAACCCCAGTAAGTGGTTTTAATAAATTATGTCAATCTCTAGTATTTTCTCAAAAAAACCACCCTAACTGACAGCAATTGAATAGCAATTACTTACATATGCATTACAGATGAGCTCTATGCACCTGGCCAGATCTCTTTAATAGAAGATTCTACCAGTTGCAAAAAGAAACACTTAAAAACCCCACAAAATGTTACCCACACATACAACAGACTACGTTGAGAATGGGGATGAGGGAAGAGAGTGAAAATAACTGTGATCTTTAGATGCAGAGTAATTTATTGGTTTATTTTGTTTGATCCTCCGTGCTGTACCAGACATCATTATACTAAAGATGACATGCCCACTGTTCACAGCAGCTGCAATACATTAGCCTAATGGATTGGAATTATAGGTTGCCTTAGGAATTATCTGTTTTGTGCCAAATCCAAATGTAAATCATACTGTGAAAACTCTTGATACTATTACATGTGATAAAATATGATGTCTTTGTAAAGAAAAAACCCAAAACCTAGAGGAATGATAGGGAAGAATAATAAAGCAAGCTGAAATTACAAAACCAATAGCTGGTCAAATCAAGGAATGTGACTGAATAAAAATTACATAATTTACAATGAAAATACAAAAATTACAATAATTTTTTATTAAATGTATGACAGTTATTAAAATACTTTGGACCTCATGAATTTATATTCATAAGGTAGAAATGCAAAAATTCAGTAGTTACTAGATACTGGGGAAATATATATTTAAGTGACACTTATTAGCACAAGGTCAGAGCCCCTGAACTATTTATCTTTGTAGAAACTTGAATATTACCAAAACCAAAATTACCAATGTGATGCTGTAGAGGTACACTACAGGAAATGTTCGAAACTTACCTTGCTTATTGCTAAAGCATCTGATTTTTCTCTGAAACATTTTTGGTGCCATTTAGGAGGATTACCTGCATTTATCTGTACAACATAATGTGGCTACAGTGAAAAGACTGGATGCACAGCAGAAGACAAAGATGCTAAAGTGCTTATCAAACTGGTATGCTCTAATTTTGGGGATAAATTATGACCTTAGTGAATTTGAATATGCATTATGCTGAGCAAATGACTACCTTGGAAGTGTGGATGGAGTCATGGATCTCCATGAAGAAAAAAGAGTTTCTATGATCTCTGTATAATTTGAAAAGGTTAAAGGGTAACTCACTTTCCAAATTCACATCCTGATTTCCAATAATAATAACTTGAAACATTTAGAATTTTGCATGTGGTCTAGTCTGCATAAATTGTTGGGCTGCACTGAATGAAAATAATGCTAAAATTATTCAGTTCAATCTTAACCTGTACCTCTACTCATTGATCTTACATACACTCTATGGAAATATTGTATCTTGCTTGAAAGACAAGAAATATTTTGAATTAAAGATAACTCACAATGTTCCAGGGTAGGTAGTAGCTTAATTAATAATAATAAAAAATTGAATAATTCCACAATGGATTTTGATAACTTCAATTTTAAGATGCTGGAATGCATGGCAAAGTCATTCAATAGCTTAGAGTCACAGAGTGTCTGCTGTTTTTTATATTGTTAATATATATGATAAAATCTCTCTCTACTGCTGCCAGTATGACTTTTTTTTACCTCTTACATCTGCAGGATAAGGCAGACTGGAACACATTGACTAGGATTAGATTGATCTGAAGGCATGTTGACACCACCATGACTCTCAGTTAGGGTGTGCTCTTATGGCTACGTCACAGGGGCTCACTGGGATTTGCTAAAGCACATCTGTCTGTAGGGAAGAGCAGAGCTTGTTTTGAAGTGATGCCTCTCATGAAGGAGACAGCAGGCTCTGAAACTTCTTTTAATGAGGCAGAAGAACTTCTTTAGTTGCCCATTCTAAGGTGGTTTTTTTTGCAGTCGTTATGCTTTGTACCTTTTTTTCCAAGTCTAGTCTTGCAGTCAATCTTTTTTGAGTCTTTCATTCTCCTGACTGCACAACTTCATTACTAATCCATGTCCTGAATAATATTATTTATCTTGTAGATAATGTGGAGGTGTCAGATCACTTTATGAACTTCTAAGTATTTGAAGTGTTCTACTTTGAGTTGGTATGTTTCTGAAATACCTCTGAGTATGTATTACTCATATCTTTCTAGTTCATGTGTCCATAGGTTAAAAAAGAAATAATTTATTAGATGAAGAATTTTCTTTGGTCATTACATTTTAGACATAAAAATAGCATTTTTTTTTATGATGGGAAATGCAGCAATAGGTTTAAAAAAGTGTAAAATAATTCCTATCTAGACTTTAGTGTTAGATTACAAGTTGCTGTCAAATTTGTAGTTTTATAGAATCATAAAATGCCTTGGGTTGGAAAGGACCTTGAAGAACATTCCTTTCCAATACCTTGCCATGGGCAGGGACACTTTCCATAAGACCAGGTTGCTCAGAGCCCCATCCAATCTGGCCTTGATCACTTCCAGGGATGAGGCACCCACAGATTCTCTGGGTAACCAGTGCAAGAGCCTCACCACCTTCACAGGGAAGAATTTCTTCCTCATATCTAATCTAAACTTGCCTTATTTCAGTTTAAAGACATTCCTCTTGTCCTGTCACTGCATGTTTTGAAATCCCCAGGATTAATGAATGAAATGCTATGAAATGGAAAGACCTGTTTGATTGAATTGCAGTCATTACTTGTGACCTTTTAAAACTTGTGTAAATCTGGTGAAATAGAAAAAGCGCAGAAAAGGATAAATATATAGCTTATCTTTGAAAAAGAAAAATAAAAGGAACTGGAGACTATTAGACTTAGCTAAACTAAAGGAAAAATTTTTATTTTTGTATGAAAGTAACTAAGGCAATGAGGAAGGCAAATAAGACTTAACCCAAACTTTCAAGAGCAAATCCTGTAAAACACTGTCTTTGGTATGACTACATGGGAGTGAAGGAAAAGTTGGAGAGGTAACACATCTTGAGCTTTTATGTGGTTAAAAGCAACTTAAGAAAGCAGAACATTTTTGAAAATATTGTATTAAAAGAAGCAGGAAAATCATGTACAGAGGGCAAGAAAAAATGGCTTACCGTGAAATAGAGAGAAATACTGATTTATGAGTCCTGGGTCAGGTACTACTCACTGTTGTTCAGAAATGAGGAGGTTGACATTTATTACATATACTGATGAGAGGAGAGAGCGCAAATAAATATATTTTATGAAAGGACATCTGAAAAAATAAAGTGTTTTTCAAACAAACAAATGCACAGTGTTCCTACTAGGAAAAACGGAGCTCATAATATTGAGGAGTTACTATACAGAAAAGTTGTTCATTCAAAAACCCAAGAGTTACTGGTTACAGAACCATCATATCTGAAGAATAGATAAAAACAATAGTATAAATAATGAGATGGAAGTAATCCTTCTTCTTTGCTGAATCTCAGATGGAATACTTGGTCCAGCTATTATGTGGGCCTGTTCAAGCTATGAAAGAGCAGGAGTGAAAAGAGGTCTCCTGAACATAATCTTTAAGAACTTCAAACAAACTGAGGCTGTTCTTCAGAAGAGACAAGAGAGGTCTGTTTCTTTTACAGACCTTTAAAGCAGACTTCCAATATTTAAACTCAATGCAAATAAAAAAGAATATTCTCTATGTCAATAATGATGGGTTTGAACTGCAACCAGCATGACTAGGGAGAGATATTATGTTTCTAGTGCTAAAATTGGAGAACAGCTAGTCTGTGCTAAGGATTGCTAGTGATTAACATCTGGCTCGGAAAAAAAAAACAAACCACAATGAGATAAATTTGATCATTCCTTGGGGATATGTACTAGATAAGACCTGTGGTTGAGTGTTTGATTTCTAATTCTGGCTGTTTAATTAAATTTGTCTAACTCAAGAGTTGCTTCTGCATATGTTCCACCTTCCCATCTTGAATGGCAGCATAAGGAATGCAAAAGGGTTGAGTGGCGACTTCTTATTTTAGGAAATAAGACAGCTTTGTTGTGTACTTCCAGGAACTGGACAGTAAAAAGTCCAGACCCAGACTTATAGGAACAATCTGTAGCAATTCTGATATCTAATTATTTTTCTTTTCATGGAAATGATTGTGTACTTTCATTGAATGCTAAAGTCTATTTACAGGGTAGATCAGTTAATATTGGAGGGACTTGAATAAGGAGTAGCTTTCTCTATTTAATCTGGAAAGAAGTATATTAATTCCTACTAAAATGTTATCTGTACAGAAGAAAAAATGTTTATCTTATGTAACTGCTGGTTTGGAGAGTAAATTACAGGATGAAAGAACCAGGACAGTTCTAGATGCTCTTTCCTTGATATGAATTTTTCATTCATTTTTTCACATATGAAGTACTATGTTTCCATGAGTTCAATTTAGAAGAAATGAAACCCCTGATCCATTGTTTCTGCTTTTGATGTCATTAAGGAAACTTTGCAACTGTTGGTGAAATATGACTAATTGATTAAACGTGCTTTGAATTTATGAATATGATTAGACCACATATGATTTGCCTACAAATCACTTTGCACTGCTTGCATTTATTTAGGGAATCTCAATGTGGTTCATAAATGTACACTGACATTTCAATATTATAGCACTTTGATAGCACATTATCTGGCTAACAGCACAGATAAACAAATGGTCTTAAAAATGCAGGCTAATATATAAAATGTTAGCATTGCTGTGCAGTTTGAAGTGAGTACTCTTTACAGCTAGGATGTGCAATGGCATGAAGAAAGGTGCATTTCTAGCAGTATAGCAGTGCAGTGATAGCCAGGGAAATGGATTTTAGATAGAAAGAAGAAAACTGGTTACTGTTGTCCAGAATGAATGACAGGAAAGAACATCCCTTGAAAGACAGTTATAAAAACAGCAGGAAAGAGCATCTGAAGAATAAGAAGTAGGTTGTTGGAGAAAAAGGTAGAATACAACCACTGAACAGAACAATTATTGCACTCAAATTTAGTTCGGCTCTAACAGTTTCCCTCCTCAAACTACTTTCCTTTCTTACCTCCTGTACAGCTCCTCCTTTAACTGCATTACTGCTAGCCCTGTGTATGGGAGTGATTTATGATGATGGTCTATTCCATGATCCTCTGCTTTATGCCCAAAGATGGTTGCTGTATCTCTAAGGTCTGGGATGGGTGTGTGTAGGGCTGGGGTGGGGGAACTTTGGGCTCCTGGGTGGACATTTTTGAAGCCTCACTGGCCAGGCTTCCATGGCACTGTGTGGTCTGGTTGTGAGTGGCTAGCTTGGTTTTGTTGGCCCAAGCAAGAAACTTTTCCCTTCCCTGGCCTTGGAGAAGCTGCAGCAGCAGCAATCTTTCCCCTGCCTCAAGGTGAACTGGACAGCTGCTGGTCCATGGCTGGAGGAGCAGGGCCACCCCATTCCAGCCCCAAACCTCAGGAAGCTGAGCCAG
>VWZS01002160.1:0-118766 GCA_013397075.1 Rhabdornis inornatus | reverse complement strand
GGAGTGATTTATGATGATGGTCTATTCCATGATCCTCTGCTTTATGCCCAAAGATGGTTGCTGTATCTCTAAGGTCTGGGATGGGTGTGTGTAGGGCTGGGGTGGGGGAACTTTGGGCTCCTGGGTGGACATTTTTGAAGCCTCACTGGCCAGGCTTCCATGGCACTGTGTGGTCTGGTTGTGAGTGGCTAGCTTGGTTTTGTTGGCCCAAGCAAGAAACTTTTCCCTTCCCTGGCCTTGGAGAAGCTGCAGCAGCAGCAATCTTTCCCCTGCCTCAAGGTGAACTGGACAGCTGCTGGTCCATGGCTGGAGGAGCAGGGCCACCCCATTCCAGCCCCAAACCTCAGGAAGCTGAGCCAGGGAGAGAAAGCACCAACAAAGGCTCCAGCCCAGCTGCTTTGGCTGCTGTGGAGAGGAGGTCATGGCCAGAGAGCCAAAACCCAAGTTTTTGGCATCCTGCTGGAATTCTTTTGTGAAGCTCCACTTTCCTCAGCATGAAAGCTGGCACCATCTCACACCATGTGCCAGGAAGGAGTATTTCTCCAACCTTTGCCCCATTCTCCAGGCATTTTTGGGTCTTTGTTCCTCTGTGCTTGTGTGTGTGGCGGAGGGGGGGGTGTCAAGTCCTGATAGGTCGGTGTATAGCAGCTATTGACTTTTCTTCCTTGCCTTGTGGGCATTTGGTTATTTGGTTCTTATAAACCATTGTCTCTTTTTTTTTCTTTTCTTTTTTTTGTTTTGCTTTTAAAATTTTATTTTAATTTGATTTTTTTTTTCACTTTCCTCTGTTAGTATTCATTTTCTATCGTTGGATTGTTGAAACCCTTTAGAGGAGACCACTCATTGCAGAGTGTCCTCTCTTAGATTTGTCTCAAAAACAAAGATAAAGAGGCATAGCCTGTCTTGACAATGATCATATTATCCTTGAGAGGTCCCTCATTTGGTAGAAATTATTCCAAGACAGGAGGTAGTCTTTGCCTTGTGGGCATTGTGCTGTTAATAAACCATTGGGTGGTTTTTTTTTTTTTTTTGTCTTGCTTTTAAATTTTCCCTGTTAGTATTAATATTCTATTATTGAAGGGGGATTGTTGAAACCCTTTGGAGGAGACTACTCATTGCAGTGTGTCCTCTCTAAATTTGTCTCAAAACTGAGACACCCTGAACATCAGTGCCTATTCTTTGCAGACAGGAGTATATATTTCATGTTTTTAAAGCCAGCCTAGACAGTAATGGCTTCTTGTGATGTGCTGATCCCTGTAAGAGTCAATAGAAATGGATTTCACCAATCTTCATACAAAATGAGGCAACAGCTAGAATGTAAAGTGCTTGTGCTAACCATACATATACTCTCATTACCAATAATGAGATGAAGAGTACTCATCTTCATCCTGTTTTATATTCTTCTACCATTTTTTAATCCTATGTAGCATTTCATGGAGCCACAACGTCTTCCTCTTTAGATTACTTAGATTGTGCCTCTGTATTGTGGAACCCAAAGAGAGTCGGAATCACCAAATATTAACTCTCAATTCTGAGGGATACCAGTAAGCAGCTAAAAAGTTAGAACTGGCAATTCTCATTTAGACCATGATAGCTTGAAAAAAAAAATCAGGCTGATCCAATTGGAAACTGCATTTGACAAATGTCAGAAGGTGGTAAGTCTGAAATATCAAATAACAGGAAAAAGGCATGCAAGCTGTATTTGTAAACTATTCAGCTCACATTAGAGGAGACACGTGAATAATGAATCACACTTCTTATTCATCTTTATGCAAATAGAGAGAAATCTGTATTGGGAGAAGATAATAAAGAAATTGTCTTTTGATTCTTAACTAGAACTTAAATATCTCTCAGTCCTGAAAAAAAGAGTAACTTCATGTTTTTCCCCCAAGAATGGGGAAGAGGATCACCTGGATCTGGAAAAGCTGACTCTTAGCTCTACTTATTTTTAAAACAAAAGTAGAAGTGGCAAATTTAAATATGATAAACATATTTCTATGCTAACAGCAAGAAATAAAGTTTTTGAATAATGGAACCTAAAGACCACAGTAAGGTCAATTAAAGGAATTAATATGAACTGGTCATTGTCTTGCATTTGAATTCAAAAAATTCTTAATCTTGTGTTGAAATCTATCAAAGTTTATAGAAACTGTGCTCCTATCTTCTGCATATATGTAATGTACATTACAAGTGCATTTCCTTGTAGGCAGTCAAGCTTGACTTGCAAAAAGATATTTTCATGGCTTATTGTAGGGCTTATTTTATAGTCCCTGTAAACTGTTTCCCAAGGCAATATAAACTGTGTATAATGCAGTCAGTAAAACTATCAAGCATTTACGTGATAGTGTTGAAATAAATCAGCTGAGACTTCATTTTCTTCATGCCAGAAAAGACAATTCTTTATTCACAACAGTTTTTACAGATCTTGTTATCTTGGTTTGAAAGACAGGTGTCTGCTAGGGAAGGTAGGAGCCTCCCTTGGAATGGAGAATGTAAACCCCCTCCCTCCGAATTATTATGATTTTGAAATTAACGTGCTCTCAGGAAAAGATATGAGGATAGGAATAATAGTTCTTTACTAGTATGTGTAATAAAGCAAGCAAACGAACAACAACTATGGAATTAATAACAAACAGAATCAAGGACCCTGTGAAAGCCTTCTTGGCCCAGATGGGAAGGGATGGGAGAGAGGCTTTGCTTCCAAACCCCTGGGGCAGTTGATCCCTGTGCCCCAGCAGGACTCTGAGGAGCACCAAGTTGGAACAGCAGGAATGAGCAGAAATCCCAGGGTGATGGATGAGATGCATCAGAAGCTCCATGGCTGTATCTGGAACTGTGGGATGTCCCAGCAGGGCAGGGAGTGCAGGGCCCAGCAACAGAACAAAGGCAGCTCCCAGCTGGGTTATGGCAGCGGTAGCAAAATTCCTTTCCCCAAATTTCCCAAGCAGTAGCTCGACTGTCCTCCTCTGAAGCCCCGAGACCGTGAGAGAGCTAGCAGCTGCCCCCAGTCCTGTCCTTTCCCTGTTCCCCCAAAAATCCCACGGTATATCCTCCCTTGGAGAGAAACTCCCGGAGAAAAACAAGAAGTGTAGTCAGATGCTACACTCCTCTCTCCCACCTTAGCCACTCTTTTTTTCTTTAGTACCCCTAAGTACCAGTAGTTTGTTTCCTAGCAACTTATAGGAAAAATTTCTGTAAGTAAAAATAAAGAAATCCAACCCCTAACACTCGGGAGCAACTTTAATTGGTAAATAGCTTTCTTGCCAGTTACTCTATTGGTTAGTAAAAAGTGTTTTTCTTACCCACCAAGTCTCTCTATTCTTGAATTGTTTACATATTTCTTCACTGATTGTCACAGGACAAATCCATTGTTTACCCAGGTGCAGTTGTTTTTCACCCAGGAATAATTTGTTGTGTTAATAAACTCTCATTCCCAAGATTACTTTTGCCTGGGAACTTGCAAGCTGCACTTAGAAGTGACAAGCTAGCTTTAATTTAGCAGAGCAGGTCTCATTTTATGAGGCCTTTCTTTTATAATTTCTCTACCTGTCTACGACATGATAGGACAAGTTGAAAGATGGTTGATTTTAATCTGGCTTTCAGTTATGGCTGAGAAGCTATAAAATACTTCAGGAATGAGCAATACATAAATATCTTCCATGCACAACCTTCCACAAAATGAATAAAAAGTGATGCTATCATATTTGAGGTCAATGGAAAATAAGTCTGGTCTGCAATGGTTATCAATGACTGCTTTCTTTTCTGCTGCCTCTCATCCTATCCGTATGCCTTCTTTTCCAAAATAAAGTGATGATTCCAATTTCTGAATAATGATGTTTAAACTGCAATCATATTTTCCGAATATAATAACAGCATGTAACTGACAGCTCATCTTCACATTTTTAGACAAGGTGTCTTCTAGAAAAGGAAAAGCTATCACAAAGATATGAGAAAGTTTTGTCTTGTGAAATAAGAAGTATTTCAAAATACTCATCAGGAGAAGAAAGTGAAAAGCCCCAAGTGTCAAGGGCCTCAAACTTTCATAGTTGGTCAGGGTTTCTTTAAAATATCAGGTGACTTAGGTGTAGTTTTCTCTTTAAGGATAATTTTTCCCATACTTCCTTTTAATGGATAATAACTAGTTTTTCCTGATCTTTTTGAATGACACTGCAAGTACAAATCCTAAAAACTAAGGCGGCACCAGTAAATACACTTGCTTCTTTTACTTGCTTTCTGAAAGAACAAAAGTTCAGGTCAAACACCAACAGTGTAATTTTGCTTATTTTATTTAAAGAAAGTATCAAAAGAAAGAAAGTGCTGTAAGATTGAACCCCAATACTAAGTGAATTTGAAAAAAAAATGCATTGTCATTTGATAGAGTGGTACTATCTTTGATAGATTGCTATTCTTGTTACCAAGCAAAAATGATGATTGTATAGCATTCCACCTTGATGCTATGGATGAAGTGGTTGCTCACCAAAACATGTTGCTGTGGGAGAGCAAGGAAAGGTGGAAGCTGACTCAAGCTCAAAAGTTTGGATGTAGACAAAGAGAGGGGAAAGAGGAAGAAGTTTTTGAAAATAAAATAGAAAATACATGTGTTAATATTTATATAGACAAGCATGATGAACATGTTCCTTTTGGGGAGCTAAAAGCAGTTTGACCAAGCTTTTGGATTACAGGGTCTTCATTGGTGCTTGAGGGAAATGTTCATATTCTTGTTCAATGAAAAAAAAACTGATTCTGCTACCAAGAGACTACAGCATGTATTCTCCTGAAAAATGTGTAATCAGCCTGTCATTCATGCAGGTGATTGGGCAAGCAAAGAAATTTTAAAATCCTCAGCATACGGCCTTCCAAATTGTCACTGATTTTCATGAGTGGTAAAAATTAGATAGAGATTGACACCTGCTTCGTTTAAAGGTGTGCATCCAGCTGAAAGGGACACCGACATACAAGCTAATAAATGGGCAGGTTTTTGTTGTTGACTCTTATCTCTAAATCTTTTGATATTTCTAACACCCGTGTTGGGAAAAAAACCCTTCAGAATCTCAGAGTGGATGAAATAACCTTAATGGCTCTGACCAGCCTCACCTGGAGTTCCCACCCACACCTATGGATATTTAAGCTGGACCTAGGACTTTTCACTCTTTTCCTGGTCTTAAGTATGAGAAGAGTTTGATTTCAGCTCAACTGCAGTTGCACCCTTGACTAACTGAACCCTGTGAATTGGACTTCAGCAGGTGAATTTGATGCATTTATGTGTACCCTTTTGTAGTTAAGCTATTAATCAGACACTACTAAAATGGTTTCCATGTGAGACATGAATATATCTGTAAATAGCAAACCATGTAAAGCATGTTATTTCTCATGAAACATCTATCTGATGTATCAGCCTATGTATGTTATGAAGGAATGAAAGTAATGATCCTGTGTAGCCCAGTAGAGCTATAAAAGTCTGCAACTCTTAAAACAGAATGTTATTCTGATAACTTGCAAGAAAAAATAAGCAATGTTAGTCTGTGGCTCAGAGACTGGAAAAGGATTTTGTAAGTACTCTTTCTGTTTCTGCTGATCTGCTCCAGATCTAAAAGTATTTTCTTAGTAAAACAAAGTAGCCCTTTTAGGATAGCCTTTCTGCTCTCATTAAATGCCATGAACACTCCACATAGCATAGATTTTATTGCTAGGAGAAAAAAATGCTGCATACCAGAAATGCAAACTTTATTTTGTCAGTTTATACCACACTTGATTTTTGAAAACTGAAGTTTTATTCCTCCCAGTGCCCACTTAAATGTGAAATGGCTCAAGTGTCCTGACTGCTACAGTGCCAAAAATACAAGCTGCATCCATTTTACACTTTATTTGCAGTCTTGGATAAAATGATGTTACTCAGTGAATTATTTCAAACAAATGAATCTATATTTCTGAATAGGAATCTACAGGAATTGCATAATATTCAGTACAAGGTAAAGAAAATGACAAAAAAATCCACCCCCAGTCTTTTTATGAAACCTAATTATTCTTATAATAGAATACATTATACATAAATGGAAATTTAATTTCTGCTATAGGACTTAGTGCAGTCAGGTGTGTTGTTATTAATTATAGAACTGTTACTAATGCCCAGGAATTATATTTAAATAAGACTTAATTTTCTTTTTCCACATTCTAGTGTATTGTATAATTATGTTTTTGCCCCTTACTTTGCTTTTGCAATATTTATTTAGAAACTAAGTGAGTTCGATTTCAAGTAAGTTAGGCATTTATGGTGGGTCTGGACAAAGAAGTTAAACTGCAAATTGGTACTGCAGGGAACTTAAGCTAGTTAATAGAATAAAAAAAATCCAAACCAACCAGCTTATCTGTGATCAAGTCTAGAGCCTTTCTGAAATACTGGGCATTTTTGTCAGGCCTTGGTTTTACTTGAAATCATCCCTGTAGCCTTTAAAATATTTGTTTGGGCTCCTAATTTCCCTTGTCTTATGCTAAAAGAAGTTTAAAGTCTGGAGGGATGATTACTCATGACTCAGTTGTTCTTACTCAGGGCTAATGCTCTTTAGATAACCACTGAAGGAAACTGGGATAGTTCACTTCTTCATTTAAGCTTCTATTATAATCTTTTTAAGTTTCTATGCTTCAACATATTTACTAGACCTACAATGTTTTAAGAATTAGTTGAAGCCACAGTCCAAATACCTTGTTCAATATAAACAGAAACTAGCAAAATATCAGTGAAAAATTAATCCATAACAACTGCTGAAGCCCTGCAGTTTAGCTACTGCTGTATGTTGGGGCAGCATCAGCTCTTGGGTCAGTTCAACCAAGGAAAGAGATCTTGGGTCAGAGATGACAAATTGCTTTCCAAGCTTTCTCTGTATTTAAAAAATCTGTATCTCATTTATTCAGAGTAACCTATGTCTAAAGCTTGCATAGATTTGCAGGCTGGTGCAGTGAGATAGAAAATTTAATTCCATGGCAAAGCCAGTGATGTGTTTCTAGAAGCTGATTTCTGCATTAAGGATATGGGTGGTAAGGGGACACACTACACTTTTTTTTAGGTCCATGTTAAATATCAAAATGGCCTTCACGTGGATTATGCCTAGATTTACGGATTTTCTGCTATGAGTATTTAATGTTTTTATTTTAAGCATTACCATTTATTCATCTTTTCCCTGAAATATCCAGTGAAAAGGAAAATCCAGCCACAGGGAAATGTGTTGCTACTATGTGCTAATCCTTCACCAGAAAAGGGAGGAAAAGTAATTGTCTGCTTTTGTCTCAGATCCTTTTGTTGTCATTGAGCCACAAAGGAATCTCAGGAGAGGTAATGGGAAAGGTTTAACTCATTCAAGTGAAACCTGTAATTACTTATTTGTTTTTATAATGAGATCTAAGGTATGAGATTCTGTGAACCAACCTCTTTGAGTTTGCTTTCAAAGGCTTGTATTTTATCTTGCACAAAGATAAAATACAAGCCTTTTTAGAAGCTGGCACAAAGAACTGGGATGAAAACCATCAATTCTAACAGTGGCAAAAAGGAGGAACAAGAGTGTACTGCCAGAATAATGTAAGGAACTGAACCTGATTCCTTCCTGTTTGCTGCCTGCATGTTGTGGCTGCCTGGAGAATTGGAGGGACTCTCAGAAGCCACAGACCATCCTCTGCAGGTGCTCCTGGTGGCAGCTGCTGCAAGGGAGCAGATGGTGGGGACTGAGGAGCAGCCATTTGCACATTCACTGTCATTCATCATGTTCAGGCATCACGTGTCAGTAATTTTACTGTTGACATCATATTACGCTATTTATGGATGCATGGCAGTCTTTGTCATAATCCCTATCTAGGCTGTATTACAGAATGATTTTGTCATAACTCCACTTATGTTGAATTGATAGGAAATAAAGTAAGGTAAAAGGTCTGAGGAATTTGAAATTTCCAACTGAATATGCTAAGGCCTGACCAGCAGGCCTAAGCCTGAGTTGACTTATGATATTAATACCATCAAGATTCTTTAGTTAAAAATAGATGATCAAAACATTTATATTACTTGTTCTTAATGCCCAACTGGCTGCTGTAGACATGTTTGTATAACCTTGTCTAAGATGTATTTAACAGATTCTCCCAAACAATATCCCTAAAGGCTTATTAATAGGAGAAACCCTCCCAGCTGATATCCCTAGAGGCTTGTGAGTAGAATATTTTAGGCAAAAATCCTCTGGCTGGCTGGCAATTTTGCCATCAGAACCAGATGTTTTCTGTTGATTTGGACCTATAAAAGCTGGACCCCTTTTCTGGGTGAACCAGAGACCTCATCTGTGAGTGGTCGTACTGGGTGGGATTTTCCCAATTGCCAGGAAGGATTCTCCAGGTCTTTGCTGCAAAACAGGGCTTCCCAGCAATTGCAGACTCTGGATGATGGTGAAGTATTTAGGCAATTGGTTATGTATCTTTCTCAATCACTATTCTCTCCCTCTCGTGTAATAATGATTAGATGCATTACCTTGCTTATGTTTGCTTGTTGCTAAAGCCGAGTGAGTAATAAGCTTATTGTTTTATCAAATATATCCTTTTACTTCTGTTTTGCCTCAATATTAACAGTAAACAAAGACCATTCTTTCTATTGGTGTCTATGTCCATTCTCTCACCCCTGTCAATTGGCAAAACACCAACTCAAGGAAGGAAATTAGGGCTGTGAATGCAGAGAGTAACTTTTTTGTGAACAGAAGACGTAGCAGATGGTGGCTGCTCTGTGACCAACCCACGGTCTCAGGGAACTTGCTAGCAGGCAGATGTTGTTTTTGCAAAACGAGCGTGGCCACAAGCGCGTCGGCATGTTGGTAGTCTAGTGGAATAGCCAGGAAGTAGTTATGTAGGTAAGTGGTCAGTTCAGATTGTTAATTGCTTTATTCATTAATAATGTAGATTTTGGGGTGCTGAACAGAAGTATGTTGACAAAATAGCACACAAACTTGATATGGCCACTCATGCCACAGGGTTTGCAATGATCAGAGAATAAGGACTTAATTTTTCATTACTAATGAATCAGTGTAATTCAAAGAAGGGAAAGCCTGAATTATAAAGATAGTTGTTAACTAGCAAAAATTAGTCTTCAGAAACTGCAGTTGGAGGAATGGAGCTGTTCATCTATCTCTGCAGGAGATAAGCAAAGAAGTAATAGCAGGTATTTTGTATCTTGTAAATCTCAGCATTGCCATTTTATTAGTAAATATCTCCAGTGGTTTAATTTATTGTTCCCCGTTTTCCTTCTCCATACCCACATTTCCTGGGTAGGGATTTATCTTCCATAACAAGAAAAATACTGTAAACACAGTCATATGAGAAAAAATTGAAAGTAATTTGTACATTCAAGATTACAACACCACACCAGGCCATGCATTTTAGGAATAGTTGTAAGTATTACATATTAAGCTGTGTAAGGAGTTTTGTAATATGAAATAGCTTCAGGTACGTATTTCGTATATTAACATGTGAGCCCTCTTTCCTTTGGATGGGATTTTACTTTTGTCAAATCCACCTTGGTTACATGATTAATGTGCTTGGGATATTGAAACAGGTGTGCTATTTAAAGGGGAAATATTTCCTTTATTTTCTGTTAAGGCTTTGATATTCAGGCTTACAATTGCTGCTGTACATTTGTGGTCCCCTCTGTCACACTGGAAAGAGCAGAGGTAATTATGATCACAGTGGCAGCTGGTATTGATCAGTTAACATGAGATGACTCTTTCTTGTCCTGCATTTGCTATAATTCCAATTCATTGGATCATTTTCCTGCATAAGCTCACATGCATAGTGGGCATAGTTAAAGGTCTTGCAAGAGAATTGTAGGCTCCAGGGCTTGAGGTAGAGGCAGTGCATCAAGGAATACACCTATAGCAATCCAGAAAATATAGTAATGTGCATGTAGGAATGGTAAGGAAACTCAAGAGGAGAGCGCCTTTTGAAGGAGAGAGCCTTTATGAGTTCCTTGGCATTTATGAGGAGAAAGCTCCTTTAAGAGCTCTATGGGTTTCTTGAGAAGCTTCCATTCTGATGTTTATGGGGTTCACCAGGAGAGTGTCTCTATGAGCTTTATGGCCTTTATGAATTTTGTAAGGGATTTATAAAGAGAGTGCCTTTTTGATATTCAGGCCCTTTATGAGGTTTTTCGTGTTTATGAAGACAGTGCCTGTAGAAGGTTTAAGGCCTTCATGATGAGAAGGCCTTCAAGAGGAAAGCACTACTGTGATAATTGGCAGGGTTTGTGAGATTTCCTTTATGAAACTTACGGGGTTTATGAAGACAGCATCCATAAAGGTTTATGGGAATCATGAGGAAAGCCCACTTCTAAGGCTTTTCTCTTTTTGAAGGGATTACTTTTATGAAATTTATGTTGTTTTTGAAGAGAGCACCTCTATGAAGAAGTGCCTCTATGAATTTTATAAGGTTTATGAGGAGAGCATCTTCAGGAAGAGACACTTTCATGAGGAGACTACTTTGAGATTTCTGGGCTTTATAAGGAGATTGTGTTTATGTTGTTTATGATGAAAGCACCTTTATGAGGAGATTGCCTTTCTGAGTTTTGTGGCCTTTTTGATGTTGATGGAGTTTATGAGTTGAGCACCTCTGTGAGGTTTATGGAGTTTATAAATTGAGCACTTTTATGAGGTATAGGGGTTTATTAAGAGAGTGCCTTTATGAGGTTCCTGATGTTTATGAGATCTCCTTTACTAAGTTTATGGGGCTTATGAGGAGGGCACCTGCATTAGGGCTGCACCTTTATGAGGTTTATGGTGTTTACAAGGTGGATGCCTTTAGAAGGAGAGTGCCTTTGTGAGGATTATGGAGTTTCTGAGAACAGCACCCTTGTGAAACCTTTATGTGGTTTCTAAGGAGAGGGCCTCTATGAGGAGAATGTTTTATGAGGTTTTTGGGGCTTATGTGAAGAGGCACTCTCCTCAGAAACCTCATAATCCACATAAAGCTCATAAGGCCACTCTCCTCAGAGGTGCTCTCCTCATAAGCCCCACAAATATCATAAAAGCACTTTCCTCATGGAGACTATCTCCTCATGAAGGCCATAAACCTCTTAAAGATGCTCTCCTCATAAAAACCCCCTTATAAATAAATAAAACAAAAGAAATTCTCCTCATCAATTCCATAAAATTCAAAAAGGCCTTTAATACCACAAAGGCCATAAAGCTCATAAAGACACTCTCCTCCTAAACTCCATAAACCTCATATTGGTGCTCTCCTCCTCAATACCATAAAATTCATAGAGACCCAGTCCTTATAAAGCCTGTGAATGTCATAAAGGCCATAAAAGTCATAAATACAGTCACCTGAAAATGGCTCTGTCCTCATAATCCCCATAATCCTTATAATGATACTCTCCTTGTAAACCCTACAGATGTCATAAAAGCACCCTCATCAAAAAAGCAGTCTCCATAGAAACCCCGTAAACCTCATGAAGAAACTCTCCTAATATAGCCCATAAACCTCATAAAAGTACTCTTCATCAAGACCATAAACCTTAGAAAAGGGCTTTCCTCATAATCCCCATCAACTTCATAAAAGGGATTTCCTTGTAAACCCCATAAACATAAGGGCACATAAAGGTGCTCTCCTCATAAACCCCAAAGACTTCATAAAGGCACTCTTCTAATACACCCCATAATACTCATAAGGGTGCCTTTATGAGCATTATGGGGATTATGAGGAGAGCATCTTTCTGAAGTTCATGATCTTGATGAGGAGAGTGCACTTATAAATTTTTGGTTTAGGCAGGGAGAGCCTTTATGAAGTTCATGGGGCTTTTGAGAGGAGTCTTTATGAGCTTTACGAGGACTCCACCTTCATGAGGTTAATTGGGTTTTTGTGGAAAGCACCTTAATTAGGAGAGTACCTTTTAAGGTTTATGGGGTTTATTAGGTGAGCACCTTTATGAGGATTTTGGAGTTTATGAGGTGAGTGCCCTTATGAGGTTTTAGGTGTTTATCAAGAAAGTGCTTTTTGAGGTTTCTGGTTTTTATGAGAAGATATTGTTTATGGGTAAAGCACCAGTAAGAGGTTAACAAGGTTTATCAGGAGAGCACCTATATGAGGTTTATGGTCTCTAATGAATTTTTTCATGTGGGGTTAATGAGGGGAGTGCCTTTATGATGTGAAATGGGTTTGTGAAAAGAGTGCCTTTATGTGGAATGCACCTGTATGAGGTTTTCAGGGTTTAGGAGGCAAGCAGCTTAAAGAGGTTTATGGCCTTCATGAGCAGGTGGCCTTCATGAGAAAAAGCACCTTTATGATTTTTACAGGGCTTGTGAGGAAAGCCCCTATTACACCCCAGATACTTAAATCCAGGGGTTAAACTCAAGGTTCCTTTAACTCTAGCTTATGCGAAGGAGAAAACCCCACCAGATATTTTCAAGAGGTGAAAATCACACAAAAGTTTACTGGCAAAAATATAGAAAATTAGGAAACTTTGGCAAAGGAGTAAATACAACTCCAAATCCAATATAAAACACTTATTATAATATTACTTACTAACTTAGAAGAAACATAGCATTTGCTTAGCACAAACATAGCCCATTCAACCTAGAAATGTTTCAATCCATAATATGTTAAGTTACCCCAAAAAATTCCATGTAAAGAGGATTAGGAGAAGAAGGAGACAGAAAGAAAGAAGAGATACCAAAAAACACACACATAGCTACCAACTCCTAGGATTCCAGCATGAACTCCAAGGAAGCTGACAGTCCAGACATGCGTGGCTCCCCTATTAGGGGCTTTTAAGCCCTTGGCCCTTGATGGGCCTCCTCCTAGGTGGGACATTTGGCCCATGTCTGGTCATTTGGCCAATCAGGGGCTGGGTCAGCACTGCCCCTGGTGCGTGATTGATTGACAGCTTGGCCAGGGCTGGGACCATGGCTCTGGGCTTTCACTGAGTTACTTTCGCAGGACCTCATCTGCGCCTGCCACCAAACACACACGGACATTCCAAAACATTTCAAAATGTTTTGAGACATCAAAGTTATCCAGTCTCTGGCAACCACCCCATGTCTCAAAACATTGACTGGCACCACCACCCTTGGACCTTTCCTCTTGTGTCTAAACCTTTCCTCTCCTAGTCCAGTCTAGCAGACAGCAAAAAGGAAAGAAGAGGAAAGCACACTTGAAGTCATATAATAGGCAACTGCTATTCATAAATCTGGTTAATATCTTTCTATGCAGTTGACCTCCCCCACCTCCCCCCACCACCACCACCATCCTGTGAATCCCAAAATTGCAGGACAATCAGGTTCTGGGAGGGAGAGTTCATGCAGCAGTCTTTCAGCACCCAAAGAATCCAGCAGATCGGTCCATGATTTCTGGTGTATTCCTGGAGGCAGCACTTTCCTTCTATGAGATTTAGTATTCACTAACATTAGATAATTTACACAACTGTTTTTGATACTGGTTGGGCTCATCAGTTGGGCCCCAAAATAGTTTGGAAAATTCAATTTAGGCTGCCTTGCCTTTTGGAGTTCATGATCTTACAAGTCCAGGTATCCCCACAACCCAAGCAAATACATGTCCCAGATTTACCACCCTTATCCCTCCCACCAAACAAGTTTCAGGGAGATTCTCAGAGCCTGTACTCAGGGTGAGAGAAAAGGTCAGTGGACATCATGGGAAACAACATAAAGTACAATTCTACTATCAAAAATTATCTGGGTTGCCTCAGCGGTAGGAGTCAAATACATAGTAGCACTCATTCATTCCAATCTCCTTAGCATATTATTTTCAGGGTGCTGATTCAGACCAAAAATCTTTTCAACTTAACCAAAACCTTCAGAGGTTCTCCAACTGAGAATCTTCTAGTGTCTTCTAGAGCTGGAGACAACTTTCCAGCTGTCACTGCTTCTGCACAATTACACATTTCCTACCATTTCTACATGTGCTACTCTTGGTTATTTTATGCTTTGCCCTGAGGAGATAGGAAGAGGTACACAGATTAGTTTCCATAATCATAAGAGCTCCCAAAACTAAATTGAGGGAGGAACCTTTTCCACCCACCATGGCAACCAGTGAGAAAATATGAATATTTTAAAAAATATTGCAGGCAAACTTACATAAACATATAAACTTATGCAAACACATATAAATATAGTAATAACAAAAGTCAGAAATGTGACAATTACTAATGAAGTTATCTAGTACTCTAAGAATACTGATGCATATTCTCAGTATCGTGTAGGCAAACAAGATGGAGTAGCCAACCATCCTTTGAGGCCTTTCCACTTTTAATTTGCTAAATTACTAATTATCAATGTGATGTTATAGTGGTCCTTAGCAAAAAGGACACCCCTCTCTTTTATTTATTTATTCCTCTGGCATTTGAAGCTGTATTTGCTATTACAATTATCATGAGCTCTTGCTGGAATAGCTGACTAATCCAGGAGCAAACAACAGTGTTGGTAACACTGTTCTGGAATTACAAAAACATAAATAATTTAATATATTTTATTTTATGTTAGCATTTCACATTTTGTTGAGTTTTTTATTTGCAGCAGATTTCCATATCGTTCCTCTGTGTTTTTCTTTCTTTGCAGCTGACTTCATTCGTGTCTGGATGTATACCCAGCCTCTTGGCTGAAGAGAATATATTGAGACAATAAACTTGCAAAATGATGAAAGCATTTTTTCTGCAGCAGCAGCAATTCTGCTCCTGGCCTCTGGTAGCAGGCAAAGCTTAATATCCACTGCTACCAGAAGGAGGCAGTGCAGGAGCAATTGCAAAGTTTCATTGAAAACACAGGGGAAACTAAGTTTCCATGTATTTTTAGTGAGCTTTTGGGGATATTCAAATTTGCCCCCACGCCCAGCTCACCTTTTGGGGGTGGTTCTGAGACTTTTTTGTTGTGGTCACAATCTTTAAATTTTGGAATGAATAACAATCATCTAAAAGAAGGCCGAAAGGGTATCAGCTCCTTCTCATGCGTTGTTTGGAAGCTTGCCACTTCCCACACACTCCCAGTGTTTTTATTGCATGTTGGAGGGGGAAGAGGGATCAGTTCTCCCCCCCTCCCACAAGTTTAAACCTTTTATGCATCTGTATGCATCCTAGTTAAAAGACCTAAGTTCTTTACTATGTGATGTTTTCTCAGAAAGCTTTATTTCATTTCCCCGCACCAGCAAAATTTTCAAAAAATCTCTGTTTTATTTCCTTTGGGCTGGTTGCTAGCTCTCCCCTGCAACTTAGTCAATTTGCAGGGTGTGATATTATCACCATTAGCAAATGGACACAGGGCTAAGAGTGATTGTTAGAGGGCATAGGCTCTGATGAGTTGTATCCCTCCTTCAAGGAATGAAGGTAAGTAACATCATGGTCAGGAAGTCCCTCCTCCCTCTGCTCCTCCTCATCCTCATTCTGATTTTTTACATATGGGCAGAGTTCAAGGTGTGGAGAGGAGTCTGGCTTTGGGGCAAACTCTTCCCTTTGGATGAGATTATGTTCATGGAGGCCCAACATCTACCCCAGGTTGGCATGCATACTTCTGCCAAGGGTGTTAATTTGCATTATTAAAGTTCTTTAGCTTTGCAAAAACGGGTGTAATAGGTTTCTCAGATTCTGGGCTAGTTGATTCTGGGCCATCAGCTCTTGTTCTGAGGCAAGAAATGGTTTCAGCCTCTAAGGCAGACTGCAATTTTACCAGCTCTTCAGCAGAAGTGTGCTTCTCTTTTGGGACCACCATCTCAGATTCCCATGTAACTCCCTGGGCTCCCATCTTAGATGGACCTTGTTCTTCCTGGCCAGGAGATTTCTCCCTTTGCCAAAGCTCCAATTCCACCCACATACCTGTGGGTTTTGCCAGTTTTTCTCACAGACAACCTTTATAAGCTTATGATGACTTGAAGAGCAATCCATGTTTGTCCATGATCTGATTGCTGGAGAACATTTGTTTTAATCAAAAACTCTCCTTTCTGCAGCAAACAGTTATCTCCACACACGCCTCTTTGCCAAAACTCAGAGCATCCTGCATGACTATGGCAGCACCTTTATGAGGCTGATAGCATTGTTTAGGAGAGCGCCTTCATGAGGTTTATGGTGCTTCTGAGGAGAGCACCTTTATGAAGTTTATGGTGGTTGTGAAGAGACTGCCTTTATGTGGAGAGTGCCCTTTAGCAGTTTGTGGAGTTTTGAGGAAAGCGTCTTTCTGAGGTTTATGATCTTGATGAGGAGCATGTGTTTATGAAGTGTAAGTAGTTTATGCAGAGATTGCCTTGATGAAGAAAGCACCTCTTTGACATATGTTTGCCTTGTGAAGTGGCTGCTTTTAGGAGGAAACTGCCTTTGTGAGGATTATCAGTCTCTGAGGATAGCAACCTTATGAGGTGTATGGGGATAATTAGGTGAATGTATTTATGAGGTTTTGGGGTTTTATAAGTTGAGTGTCTAAATGACATTTCTGGAATTTCTGAGGAGAGTGCCTTTATGAGGTTTGTGGTGCTTATGTGGAGAGGCACTCTCCTCATAAACTGCATAAACTTCATTAAGGTGCTCTCACAGCAAACCCATAAAACAGATGAAGGACCTTTCTTCCAAAAACCCATGAACCTCATGAAGTTGCCTTTTTATGAGGGTCTCTCCCCCTGAAGCTGCTCTCCTCAGGCACCACATAAAATTCATAAAGATGGTGATAAACTTTATAAATGTCATAAATGCACATATGCATAAACGACATCCATCTCATAAATGCACTTTTCTTATCAAGATCTCAGAAAGGGGCTCTCCTTGTCAAGGCACTCTTTGCATAAACCGCATGGACTCCATAATGCACTTACCTCATCAAGACTATAAACCTCAGAAATTTGCTTTTCTCACCATCTTTATGAACTCCATAGAGGTTCTCACTTCAGAAAGCCCATAAACTTAATAAGATCCCCTAATAAACACTGTAAGCCTCATAAAGGCACTCTCCTCATAAAGCCAGTGGTCTGGCTTTGAAAGAAAAGTGTTTGCCAAGGGACGCAGGAACTTCTGTTGAAAATGACAATATGACACCTTTTCCCTCTGAATTATTATAAATTTGAAATGAAGGTGTTTTCAGGCATAGATATGAGAAAAGGAATAACAGTTCTTTACTAGGATGTGTATGTATAACGAGGCAAACAAACAACAACGGTAACAACAAACAGGAGCAGAAACCCCAATAACCAAACCAGCCTTTCCCTGCTCTTTAAGCGCTTTCCCCTGGGTGCAGTTCCGCTCACAGCCAGCAGGGGCGCTGGTGGCTCCCGGCCAGGCAGGGCAGGGGCGATGATTCCTCCCCGCCTGCAGGAGGAGCTGCAGCGGGAACCTGGGAAGCAGCGGGCTGGAACGGCAGGGCAAGCTCACCCAGCAGCGAGCAAGAGGCAGCAGAAACTCCGCAGCTGTAGCTGGAACTGCAGAGAGTCCCAGCAGGCAGGGGGTGCAGGGCTACAGTGCAGCAAAAACCCGGAGCAGTGATGGAGGAGCTGAGGGACCTGGGCAGTGGCAGCCCAGCTCAGCAGCAGGGCAAGGGAAAGGCTCCCTGGGAGGGGAAAGGGGATCAGGGATGCCTGGGCTTCCCCTGAGGCACCATAGCAGATGGTGAAAGTCCTTTTTTTGGTGAGGTAGGGGTTAATAAGACCCAGTGCAGTGGCCACTCTTAGGGACAGAGCTCCACTCACAATAGAAGGCAGCAGAAAACAGGACCCTGCGGTGGCAGTGAATTCTTCCCACAGTGACTGCAACCTCCTTCCCCTCTGAATTCCAGGAGAGCAAGAGAGCCAGCAGCTGCCCCAGCCCCCTTTTTCCCAGCCCAATTCCCGCAATATCTTTGCCCCCTCGAGAGAAACCCTCAACAGAGTAGCCAGCTGCTGCACCATTCTTGGGGCAACTTCTTTTGTCTCCCTTAAGTACACAGTCATTATTGTCTCTTTGCAACAAAATAGGAGAAAATTCCCTAAAAGAAAGAAAACAAAAGGAAAAACTGTAACTTTCAACTACACAAAGATGCTCTCCTCAAAAGCCTCACAAATATCATAAAGGCACTTTGCCCATGAAGGGGATCTCCTCATGAAGGACATAAACCTCTTAAAGCTTATCTCTGCATAAACCACAAAAACCTCATAAAGGCTCTCCACATAAAGACACTCTAATCCAAAACCCCATAACCATACAAAGGTGCTCTCCTCATCAAACCCATAAGCCCCATAAAGGTCATAAAGCTCATGAAGGCACTACTCCCATGAAGGCACTTCCTGCATAAACTACATAAATTTCATGAAGGTGCTCTCCTCACCAAGACTAAACATTAGAAAGGTACTTCCCTCATAATCTTCTTAAAGGTGCTCACCTCATAAATTATATAAACCTCTAAATGTGCTCTCCTCATAATCCCTAAAAACCTCATAAAGCCACTCTCCTCAAAAATCCCATACACTTCATGAAGCTACTCTCTTAATAAAGATCTTTATGATGTTTATAGAGAATATGTGAGAGCACCTTCATGAGGTGTATGGGTTTTTTGAAGTGATCCCCTTTAAAAAGATTATGGGCCTTATGAGGGCAGCACTGGTATGAAGTTTATGAGGTATATTAGGAGAGTGCCTTGATGAGGTTTATGGGTTTTATGAAATTTATGGGGATTAGGAGGAAGGCACATTTCTGAGGTTTATGCTCTTGATGAGGAGAGTACATTTATAAAACATATGTGGTCTATCATGACTGCATTTATAAGGAGAGAGCCTCTTTAAGGTTTATAGGATTTTTGAGGAGAGAGCCTATTTGAGTTTTATGGGGTTTATGAGGATTGCACCTTTATGAAGATTATCAGGCTTAGTAGGATGGTGCCTTTACTAGAAGAATTCTTTTGTGAGGTTTATGGGGTTTATGAGGTGAATGCCTTTATGTGGAGCTTGGGGTTTATGATGAGGTTTAGGGATTTGTTAAGTGAGTGCCCTTCTGAGGTTTCTGGTGTTTTTCTGGAGATCCTCTATTATGAAGTTCATGGGGCTTATGAGAAGAGTGCCTTTAAGAGGTTTATGGGGTTTATGTCCTTTTTCGGGTTTATGGGCTTTATGACATAGGGTTGACGTAGGGAGCACCTTTATGATGCAAAATGGGTTTATGATGAGTGCCTTTATGTGGAGAGAACCTGTATGAGGTTTTTGGGGTTTATGAGGTGAGCAGCTTTAAGAGGTTTATGGCCTTCATGAGGAAAAGCACCTTTATGATTTTTGTAGGGTTTATGAGGAGAGTGCCTGTATGAATTTTATGGGGTTTATGAGGATACCTTTTCATGGAAGCACACAGTTATGAGGCTGATGGGGTTTAGAATTTTATGGGCTTTTTAGAGAGCGCCTTTTTGAGGAGTATGCTTTTATGAGGTTTATAGGGATCATGAGGAGAGCACCTTTATGAGGTTTATGGGTTTTACGAGGAAAGTGCCTGTGTGAGCTTTATGAGTTTTTTGAGGTGAGCACCTTTATGAAGAGAGTGCATTTATGAGGTTTATGAGATTTATGAGAAAAACATCTTTATTAGGAAAACACCTTTACAGGGTTTATGAGGTGAGCACCTTTATTAGGTGAGTGCATTTATGAGGATTATGGGATTTCTGAGGACAGTGTCATAATGAGGTGTAAAGTTCTATTAAAAGAGTCCCTTTCTGAGGACAGTGGTGTTTATTAGGAGATCTCCTCCATGAAGTGAATGGGGTTCACGAGGAGCACTCCTTTATGATGTTTACAGGGTTTATGAGGAGAGCATGTGTGTGAGATTTTGGGGTTTTATGCGGAGAATGCCTTAATGAGGATAGCGCTTTTCTGAGGTTTTAGGGCTTTATGAGGACAGCGCCTCTATGAAGTATATGGAGTTTTTTTAGGAGACCACCTATATGAGATTAATGCTGTTTAGGAGGATTTATGTGCATTTATGAAGTTTATGTTGTTTAGGAGATTGACATTTCTATGAGGTTTATTTGTTTTTTGTTGAGGGAGCCTTTAAGAGGAGAGCACCTTGATGGAGTTTGTGCTGTTTTGAGGAGATCACCTTTACGGGGCTAGTGCCTTGCTGAGTTTAAGAGGTTTATGAGGTGACCTTGATGATGTTTATGGGATTTTTGAGGAGACCATCTTGAGGTTGATTTGGTTTATGAAGGGAGCCTCTTTATGAGGTTTATGAGGAGCCTGGCTTTGTGAGGGCTAGTGTTTGATATCATGGAACTGTGTGTGTGTCTCTGTGTAACTGCTTAAATCCTTCCAGTGTACTCTAAGTTTTGGTGGCAAATATATTTCTTTTCTGGAACACTTAGAACCTTCCAGATTTTCTACATCTGGTATAAATGAAGTGCAGAGACAGTTTATATTTTTTTAAATCAAATTTGTAGATTAATCCTATACAGAAAACTTAGTGTACTGTAGTGTTCAGCGGTTCTCATGACTGTTTCAGTTCTTGTAAGAGATGCTAAAAATGTCACACCTAATTCAGCTGTCAATAAGCAAATCCCAGCTACTTGATCAAAAATTGTATTTTCTTTTGAAATACTTTGTCTGAAACCCAAAGCTGTTTCATTATCCAAATATCTTCAATGTTAGTGGGTAAAGAGATGATTTCTTAATGTAATGCTAGCAAAGTTAACTTGAAAAAGTGGTAATTTTTTAATTCCATAGATTTTTTTAAAAAATAAGCATGTTTATCCTGCTTGTAGAAACTTAATTGTTAGATATTTTTTTATCTATACACAGCACCCTAAATTACTAAGCTTACTTTTTTACAAAATGAAAAATTTATTTTAGAGGATTATAATTACTTTCAAATATAAAGGGGAAAGTAAAAAAAATCCTTAACTGAAACTTGGCAGTTGAAACCATATAACTCTGAGTTGGAATATAGGCATTATTTATTTAGCTCTTATTTTTTGCAAGTGTGGGCACTACTGAAAGAAATGCTTTACATCTTGATGTCTCCAGTAAACACAGGATGCTCTTCAGATTGCAATATTAGTTTTGGGTATTTCCTGGTAATCTTGGCAATCACAAGATACTTGTTTCAGTTCACAGACAAATTGTAGATGAAGGAATAAACTGTCATTTTCAGGCAACCATGGTTTGTCTGTTTCAACCTTAAAACCCTATGAATATATGTTAAAAAAAGAAGAAATGGAAGAGTTGCTTTTTGTTTAAAATTGCCTTAAAAGGAGCTTTTAGTATTACATTAATGATTTTTGGCAGTTAGGTGTATCGGCCCAAAAGAGAATTATATTTCCTTTATAATACAAAATTTGATAATCTTTAACTTTGAAAGTTAATAAAAACTGTAACAATAAATAGCTTATTTATATATATATAGCTGTACTTCTCAAAATGTCTAGTGGATTTTTTGTTAAGCAATAAAAAGAAATGAAATTATCCGCTACATGTATACATAGTGATGGTACGGTGATGATTATATCACTGAAAGCAGGATTCTAAATGAGACCAACAAATTGTGCATTAAATATGCAGTTTGAGCTCTTTCATGAAAATTTACTCCTAATGAAAGTGTTTTTATATTCATAACACAGTGTGACAGTGAAAGTCATATACGGTAATGAAATGGCAATACCAGGCAATCCTGAAGGGCTGAACTGTTGGAATATCTGTGCAATGAGGGTGTATAACTTATTTAACACTAGATATTAACTTCTAGTAGGGACTTCCTTGATTGGTGAGTGTAGTACTCTCTCTTATTTGTGCCTTTTTTTGAGGCTTCCACTGCAATAAGTTCTGAATGCATAGTAAAACTTGTGTCAGAAGCTAATTAACACTGTGGAGGAAAAAAAACTGGCTCTATCCTTCAAGGAAGGAACGAATTTGGACTAAAATTAATAGCTGCTTGAATGTTTTTATCAAGATCCTAGAAGATGAGACCATGCTTTTGACTCTTACAATAATTCTGCTTCAAAATTCAAAGAATGAGCACTTATGCAGCCTATTGATATAATCAGTATGAACATCTTGCCTTAATGGGAAAATGTGCTTTTCCAGGTTTTTGGTAGAGAGGTCTTAGAAAAGAGATGAGGTTTATTGACAAATATTTGTCTTTATTGCAGGTATCTTGTGTGGTCCATTCTAAGAGGAGAATTATCAATATTGAATAAAACCTTTGTTTGTTTTTTGATAATCCTAATTCTTCAAAAAGCAAGTTAATGATACTTATGTTATCTATCACTGATCTTGCCATGACTTGTATAAATCTGAGAAAGGAACACGTATTGTTTACCAGTTTAAATCCTCTTTGTTTGTCCTAGCATGTTTAGCTTATGGACTGATAAAAAGTGTAGTTTCTATATTTTTTGAGGATGGCAAACTTACCATGGGCTTTTTTTCTGCTCTGCTTCATTTGGCTGTGTTACAGATCAAAAACATTTGGGTCTGCGACACTATTGCTGCTGCAGCTGGTAAACTAGTGCCACTTTCCTCAGTGTGAAAGCTGGCACCATGTCACACCATGTGCCAGGAATGGGTATTTCTTCAATATTTGCCCCATTCTCTGGGCATTTTTGGGTCTTTGTTCTTCTGTGTTTGTGTGTGTGGCGGAGGGGTCAAGTTCTGATAGTTGGGTGTATAGCAGCTATTGACTTTTCTTCCTTGCCTTGTGGGCATTTGGTTCTTAATAAACTGTTGTTTTTTGGTTTTGTTTTGTTTTTAATTTTATTTTATTTTCACTTTCCTCTGTTAGTGTTCATTTTCTGTTGTTGGATTGTTGAAACTCTTTAGAGGAGACCACCCATTGCAGAGTGTCCTCTCTTAGATTTGTCTCAAAAACAAAGATAAAGAGGCATAGCCTGTCTTGACAATGATCATATTATCCTTGAGAGGTCCCTCATTTGGCAGAATTTATTCCAAGACAAGAGATAGTCTGAACCTCTGTATTGAATATTTCTGTATTTAAAGAATATTTAAAGACAGGAAGTGCTTGTGCTTTTTCATGTTATACTTAGGTTTTCTAAATAAAAACTATTTGTGTGAAATTAACTAAAAAACTTTTGAGAAAAAGGTAGGTGAACCACACTTACAACTACAACTGAACAAGTCATATTATGGTTATAGGAATTCTTTGGAGAAGAAACTGTAATATTGTTGTCCATCATTAGTTGCTAATGTTAGAGCAAAACAAGTATTTTTACAACAACAAACAAGAATATTGATTTCACCTATATTTCACCTAACTGAAAGATCCGAGTTGCATATTCTGAAATTTTTTGTAGTGATTTAACTCCTTTAGCAGAACTGATTGTGATTTGCTTCTTTGTAAATAGACAAGTTCAGGATAAAAAAGGACAAAGAGATTTAGTTGTCTGAGTTCTCTACAAGTCCGCAGTTGCTTCTAGCAAAAGACTTGAATACCAAATTAAGAGACTTTTTTTGTTTGTTTGTTTGTTTTTTTTGTTTGTTAAAGTTGGAAGTACTTGTTTTATTTTTTTCATAAAAAGACATAAAATACATGCAGTGGATTCTGCATTCATGCAGTAGTGTCTAGCCAAAATAATGAGTTGGACTATTTATTCTCTGCAATTGTGCAACAATGATTTAACTCTCTGCATCTTAATACAGATCATGTAATGACTGAACTCTGGTTAATTGAGGGTTTAACTGCATTATCCATTGAACATTTGCAAGAGTTCTTATTCTGATGCAGTGGCTTCTCTGCTAACACTTGTTATGGTTTCTTCTTCCCTATACACTGACAGGAGGAAATTAAAGTAAGGCTTTCTAAAAGGTTAGTTAATTACAGATAATAAATTTTGTTTTGCAGATGTAGACTCCCAGATGATTTAATTTTCCAACAAAGCTAATAGAGCCTGTAAATTAGTGCTTACCTTTTATTTGCAGTTTTAAATTTCCAGTCATATTAAAGATGACAGAATAAGAAGGAGGGCCTTTGCATTTTGCAGCGTGCTTCATCTTACATGACAACTTCTAAGATATCAGTGGCACATTCACCATTTAACTTAACACTGTGCAGTCATTTGAATATCATTAAACAGTATTGGCAAGTAAACATTTCTCAAATAGACAAGGTACTAAAATTAAGAGAATCTAACATCTGTTTTCATCTTGGCTGCGCTCTGCTTCCAGGCCTTGAGGTTGTCACTTTGCCTTCCTAGAACTGTGTTCTCCATAGGTGAAGCTGGGACACTATATAAATTTTGGGAGGGGTTTGAGATCCAAAAATGAACACAGGCACTGTAGAAATAAAGAGTTTTAGTCAAGAATGAACTGTCTCAGCAGTGCTAGGATGGGATACATAAAACCAGAAAAACTAGTCCTACTGAAGCATTATGGTATGGACCTTGCATTCGAGTGCTTTCCTGAAAATCAAGCAAATGTTCTGGATCACTTGAATGTGTGAAAAGTTCGTAAGTATTTGCCAAGATTCCTGCAAGTTCTTTTGGTGGCTTTCAAGTAGACAAAGATTTCTTTTTATTTTCCTAACACTTGGAGAGGCAAGCATTTTCTTTATTCTTCGAATACACGTCTTTTTCAAGACCCAGTTAATGGCTTGCTTAATCTATTACTAATAATAATTTACTCCATGTGACCTCACTTACCTTCCACTACCATGGAAAGGTTGTAGGGAAACCAGGTTTCTAGCTTCAAAGAGAAGCTAGGAAAAAGTCTTTCTCCCAAATGCCCAACTTAATTGCTCATGTTTCTAACTGGTTGCAGTATTCAAAAACATTGCCATAGTGAGACTTGTTGACTAAGTGAATCAGAAATTTTAGTGTTCAGACTCAGAGCTACAGCTATGTTAACAAAAATATGAACACTCAGCATATCTAAGGTTGGGGTTGAGAGCTGTTTTCTCTGGACTTAGATATAATTAAGTTAGTTAAATGTTTGCATATAGTTTTGGGTCTCTTAATCATAGCTGTATCATTCCAGGCTTTAAAAATTAGCTTTAGTTCTTGGTAATGGTACAATAATTTGTGTTAAAATTCACCATACTGAAAATTAAAGAAAACTAATGGCTAATAGTTTGTAGTTACTTTTGGTGATACAGATAGAGAAGCACTTTTCTACCTCTTACTATCTTCCAAACCCAGGACAAATCAGAGCTATCTACAGGTGCCAGGATATCTGTACGGCAAAAATAAAAGTAGGAAAAAGTATTTTACACACTTTTAAAGAGGTTCAGTGAAAGGCATTCTAGATGTGTACTATCTTTTAAAGCATTTTCTCTTGCATCTGACATACCTAATTTATATGGTGTCATGGCCTCAATTTTCTGTTTCTAAACATTTTTCTTTGTTGGGGATGGCAATAAATTTAGACTATAAAGGGAATGCATCATGGTTAACAGTGAAAAGTTTGATTTATTAAAAGCTTAATTAGAATTAAATGACACAATCTTTTCCCTGTAATTATCTTTTTTTTTTTTTTTAAACAATGTCTGCCAAGTAAGTACAACAAATTTCTGTAATGTCAGGAAACAAAGTATAATTCAGATTATTAGTTACAGATGATTTTCTTAGCAAAAAGGTGGAAATTACTCAAACTGATATGGAGTGAATGTACTTGCTGTGGGATGCCTCGTGCTATTTTTTTCTTTCTGTTCTGTTAAAAGGATAAGAGCACAATAGATCTGGCACAGAATTATGTTGATGCTTGTGCTGCCTGTCCACTTGTAAAAAAGTGCAGCTCATGCTTCACCAAAGCATTTAGATTGGAAAAGATCTCCAAGATCATTGAGTCCAGCCTATGGCCAATCATCAGCTTGTTGACCTGACCAGGGCACTAAGTGCCATGTCCAGTGACCTCCCTGTCCCACCACCTGCCTGGACAGTCCACTCCAAAGTTCAACCCTTTCCTTGTAGAAATTCTTCCTATTGTCCAACCTCAAGCTCCTGTTGATATTTGTCTGGGAGATTAGCCTGATCCCCACTTGGCTACAGCCTCCTGTCAAGGAATTGTAGAGAATGATAAGGGATCATCTCAGCCTTCTTTTCTCCAGGCTGAGGTCCCCGGATCCCTCAGCTGCTCTTCACCAGACTTGTACTTCAGATCCTTCCCTGGTTCCATTGCCCTTCTCTTGACATGCTCTAGCACCTCCATGTCTTTTTTGCAGTAAGTGGCCCAGAACTGGATAAAGGATTTGAGCTGTGGCCTCACCAGTGCCCAGCACTTGGGACAATCACTGCTTTGGTCCTGCTGCCATGCTACTGCTGATTACAGTCAAGTGCCACTAGCCTTCTTGGCCACCTGGCAGGCAGCAGAGTACAGGCTAGAGGCTGATCAAACGTCTTCATTCTGAGAGTTCAGACAGGGAAGTCTGAGTAAGTGAAGACAATATGTGTAGAAGGGACAATGATGCTGACAGTAGTTGCTGCACAGCCAGTGCAGAGCTGCAGTTTGCCTGTGTTGAGAACTAGCTCTGCGAAGGGCATGGCAGGAAAAGACGTGGGAAAGGGTGAGGTAGGACAGACTTGAGGGACACAGTTGTGGAAATTAGTCTGTCTGGTGTCATATATTACTGGCTTTGCATGGAAGTGTTGAGTGGCTTTGACAGAAATGAGTGTGATTCAGTTTGTGGTACCAGTATTGTTACAGGCAAAACCTGAAAGAAAACCCAATTGTGTAGTGCCTTTTGTGGGGTGAATTTGAACCCAGAATGGGATTTCAGTTTGTGTTTCCAGAGCTGAAAATAATATTGCCACTGCAACAGCTCAGGAAAACAAACAATAGTGATTGCTCATATGCACTAATGAAAAAAAATTAAATAATAAACTGCTTCCATTCTCATGCAGAGTATTGAATTTCAGCTGGGTTTGCTCTTGGAACTGTGTAAACTTATGTGTTGGGTTTGCATAGCTTGATTTTTTTGGTGAACAGGGAAGGAGCCAACCATAGAAGTGATTTTTCTGTAGGAAGGTGCTGGAAGCTTCCTCCGTACCTGGCAAAGCCAGTTGCAGGCTGGCTCTGAAAATAGGCATACTACTAAGTCAGTTAAAGGAATTGGTAACACCTCTGTATTTAAAAAGGACAAAGCGTGCACAATTCATCTTTCTTCCTCTTTCCAAAGGGTGGGGAGGGGCCGCTGGGCCCTGTCCCGGTGTGGCTGCCAGGTTATGCTGTGGCAGAGACCGTGTGGCCAGGGCTAGCACTGGGAATGCCCATGTGGCCGGGACTGGCCATGAGGCTGAGATCAGTGCGGCTGGGCAGCGCCGCTGCTATCTCAGCACGGCTTGCAATGAACTGTATTTGCTGAGCGGCTTTTAGCCAGCCATGCTGTGAACACAAGGGCAAAAGTGGTGGCAGCAGCTTTTCTTTTTCAGCGTCTCACATGAGGAGAGGCACTGAGTAAAGCCAGCAGCCAGCACAGCTCGCACGGTGCTGACAGAGCCCAAGTGACAGCAGCGAGAGGCACAGTGAGCAATTCCCCAGTGCGGAGCCAGGACAGGATCAACCTTTCAGCACTGCAGAACCCTGTAAATTAACTTTTCAACTGACAGAACTTGAGAACAAATGTTAATTTTCTTTCATTTTCTGGCATTAGTTTCACTAGAAAGAGGAGCTTACCAGAAAGGTTGAGTACCTTAAAATAGGCAACTTTCTGAAACCTATTTTTACTTTTTCCTTGGAGAACTTAATGTCTGAATTTCACCACCACAGAAGATGAAATTATTCAATACACCTAAATAAACGTCTGTTTTTTGTTTGAAAGGCTTGTGGGTTTTTTTTGTGTAGTTGTGCTAAGAGAAGGTCAAAAGACGATCTGTCAGACTGTTCATTGACTCTGGCCCTGTCAGAAGTGCTTTGATTTGTTGTGATTGGTTATTACTGATTTAAAACAATATCCTAAAGCTTACATGTTCTTTGACGGAACAGAACTTTGGACTTTGGCCCTCAAAGACCTGAACTAGGCTGTGTAGAAAAGCAAACACTAAAAAGCTGTGGTGTGTAGGAGTTCAGCCTGAGACTGGATGAGCAAACTGGCAAAATTCAACTTACTTGTCAGTTTGCCTCTCCAGCTGAAGTATTTAAGAATTTTCCAAAACCTAATGGTCTCTTTAAAACCTATGTATCTTGGTGAATTAGAAAGCTTGAAAAA
This sequence comes from Rhabdornis inornatus, assembly GCA_013397075.1. Taxonomy (NCBI): domain Eukaryota; kingdom Metazoa; phylum Chordata; class Aves; order Passeriformes; family Rhabdornithidae; genus Rhabdornis; species Rhabdornis inornatus. The sequence continues at coordinate 90,673 of VWZS01002160.1, read as the reverse complement.
CATGTTTAATTTCTCCTTTTTCATCTGATAATGATATTTAATTTTTTGAGGTTTATATGCAGCTGAGGATTGTAAGCATCTCATGATTACTTTGACCCTTGTAGAAATTAATTTTAATTAATTTTAGTCATGTTTCTCTTTCTCTCCTAGCAGTTACATTATTCTTAAGTCTAATCCTTGTATAATGCCACTGCTCAAGAGCACAACCATTTGCTAATTGAATGTTGCAAATTATTTGAAGTCATTTTCTAATGGGAAACTGAGAGTGAGATCTGATCAATAAAATAGAAGCACAGATAATTTTGTTTACCATTGAAAAGCTGGTTTTCTGAGGGATGAGAATTATAGATTTTTTTTTTCTCATAGGCAGGAAGAAACCTGTTACAAAAAAGTGAAAAGCAATGATTATTGGACACTAGAACTTAATGAAGTTAAAAATCAACGCAGTCATATGGCACAACAAAGAATTAAAAAATGTGTTGTTACTTCAGTATGAGACAATTGACAATTAGTTTTGATTCATGTAAGAACGAGAATAAGCATTTCCCTGATTACTAGCACATGATTCAGGAGGATACTTTTCTCTTTGTTTAGTGATTCAGAATGAGAATTTCTGATGAATTTTCTAATAATGTTTTTCCTTTGAGGCCAAATAAAATCCATGACCAGAAAAAAGAATACAGATTTGAAGGTCTGCAAGGCAAATTGCTGTAGAATATCAGAGGGGAGAAAGAATTTATTTGCTTTGAAAAGCAAAGCAACAACAGCAAAAGAAGAGCTGTACATCTAGTGGAATTGTTTGCTTGTATAGAATTTGTCATTGTTTTTTAATTTCCATATATCGTAAAAGTATATAACTTTGTCTTGTGTTAAGCTTCTTTGAAACAGACTTGTCAGAGTTACTGTGTTAGTGGACAGATATATCTGAGAGGGAAAACTTGCTGCATGTAAAACTTATGCAGCTTACGTGGCAATGAAATGACAGATGCAAGTACTTTCTTTGCTTTTTAGACCTGTCTGGTGTTAAGAATTTCTCTATTTTTGAAATCATGAACAAGGTGATTTTTGAAAGATGTGTTTTAGCACAGTGTTTGTGTTAAATTAACCTCTGTATCTGCACTTGGTCATTTGTTCCTGTGATACAAGGAACACAGCAGATGAGAAACACAGATGTGTTTCCATGGGATTTCTGATTTCTGTAGCTGTAATAAATATGATTTGGATATGAGTCTTATGCATATGTGCTTATTTTTACAGAAATCAATACAATGAGTCATAGCTATTGTATGTAGTGCTTTTGATCTGTTTATTTTGGAGAATTTTGTGAAAGTGTTATGATCTGTGTTGTAGAGATAGGCAGACAATGCTGTAACTGCTTCATAGGATTAATAAGTCTGTGTGGCTCTGTAGTGACAGATGTAGGGTCCAATACCTGAGCTGTCAGCAGAGTTCTGTGAATTGCAGCATCTGAAGAAGGATGTTCCATCTTTCATAGAGATCTGTTCAAAGGATAAACATTAAAGGTGGTATTGTGTTATATCCTGACCTATAAACAATATGAAACTGAAAGTTAGATTATGCCATTTTTGACTGAAAGGTGACAGGCCCTCCAGGGCTGTAGGCATATCTCAGCTGAAGTTGTACTTTACCTGATTTAGAGTGAAAAATCTGGCAAGTTTTGTTTAGATTGGGAAGAAAGTGCATAGAAACTGCTATTTTCCTTGGAGGAAATCTGTATCACAGACCCTGATTTTTACATGGAGTGTTAACTTTCCTATTAGGAGGGCAACCCAATATAACCCAAGAAGTGAAGAATGTTTCTGGGAAGTGTCAGGAGTATTTGGTGCAGGTACTGCATGGGCCAGAAGCTGGACCTCAGTCAGTAACAGGCAGAAGTGTCTGGAATTGTGGTAGTCAGTGGGAGCTGCCTGTTGGTGACCATGTAATACTGGGATTGAAAATGATGAGGTAGGTGAAGAAGGTGAGATGATCAGCACTGACTCTGTGCTTCAGGAGAGCAGGCTGTGAATTATTTATAAAACTAACTGATGGGATCATTTATAAGACAGTTTGAAAGGGCAAAGGAGCTCCAGAAAATGGTGAGGTCTTAAAAGACAGCCTTCTCCAACTGCATGAACAGTTCATCTTGATGCTAAGGAAGAATGGACAGATGTTACAGAATATCCGCTTGGCTAAACAGGGAACTCCAACGTGAAAATTAAATATACAGGAGGCAAAAGCAGGAGCAGGCCTCAAACCATGAATTCAGAAGAGCTACTTATATATGCAAGGATGTGAAGCCAAAACTGGAGGTGGTGCTTGCAAGGAATTTGAGTGACAACTTCTACTGCTGTTATTAATAAGACACTGAACAAGAAGAATGTGGGCTAAGTTAATACAGCTCAGCATATTATTTGGATGGTATTATCAGGATGGTATTTGCTGTCTAAGCACACTGGAGACTTTTCTTCCATTTACTGTCTTCCCAGACCTCCCAAGTCCCTTCCATCATATTTGTTTCCTGGCCAGGTGGTAACCATCTGGAGTACAGGACTTTGCATTTGACATGGTTGGACTTCAGGAAGCTCCTGTCAGCCCATTTCTCCAGCCTGCCTAGGCCTGTTGGGATGGCAACCCCACCCTTGGGTTATTGACTGGTCCTCTTAGTTTGGGGTCATGTCAGAGACCGAAATATTATAGTTTATGACTTAAACATTTTCATGAAGGACTTTCACCTATTATAGCAGAACTGTATTACAAAAGCTGCAAAGAATACCACCACACCCTGAATTGGCTTTCAGAGTGAGGCCCTGGACTATTGCTGGTGAAGATAAAGTAACAGCTCAGGGATGGGGACACTTACAAAGCAGAAGCCTAATACCTTCAGGGTGGAGACCACAGCCCCAGGGCTATCAGCAGCCAGGTTTGCACAGAGCCTCCCACCAAAGGGTGAGGGTGCAGAGGAGCCCAGCTGAGGGTCCCTTCACCTGGGGAAAAGCTCATCCACAGCAGAGGGGTGTCATGGCCCATCGAAGGGCTCCCCAAAGGGGTCCCCAGGCCCTGCACCAGAGATGATGCAACAGACCCTCAGTGTTGTAAGGNTTAGCACAGTGTTTGTGTTAAATTAACCACTGTATCTGCACTTGGTCATTTGTTCCTGTGATACAAGGAACACAGCAGATGAGAAACACAGATGTGTTTCCATGGGATTTCTGATTTCTGTAGCTGTAATAAATATGATTTGGATATGAGTCTTATGCATATGTGCTTATTTTTACAGAAATCAATACAATGAGTCATAGCTATTGTATGTAGTGCTTTTGATCTGTTTATTTTGGAGAATTTTGTGAAAGTGTTATGATCTGTGTTGTAGAGATAGGCAGACAATGCTGTAACTGCTTCATAGGATTAATAAGTCTGTGTGGCTCTGTAGTGACAGATGTAGGGTCCAATACCTGAGCTGTCAGCAGAGTTCTGTGAATTGCAGCATCTGAAGAAGGATGTTCCATCTTTCATAGAGATCTGTTCAAAGGATAAACATTAAAGGTGGTATTGTGTTATATCCTGACCTATAAACAATATGAAACTGAAAGTTAGATTATGCCATTTTTGACTGAAAGGTGACAGGCCCTCCAGGGCTGTAGGCATATCTCAGCTGAAGTTGTACTTTACCTGATTTAGAGTGAAAAATCTGGCAAGTTTTGTTTAGATTGGGAAGAAAGTGCATAGAAACTGCTATTTTCCTTGGAGGAAATCTGTATCACAGACCCTGATTTTTACATGGAGTGTTAACTTTCCTATTAGGAGGGCAACCCAATATAACCCAAGAAGTGAAGAATGTTTCTGGGAAGTGTCAGGAGTATTTGGTGCAGGTACTGCATGGGCCAGAAGCTGGACCTCAGTCAGTAACAGGCAGAAGTGTCTGGAATTGTGGTAGTCAGTGGGAGCTGCCTGTTGGTGACCATGTAATACTGGGATTGAAAATGATGAGGTAGGTGAAGAAGGTGAGATGATCAGCACTGACTCTGTGCTTCAGGAGAGCAGGCTGTGAATTATTTATAAAACTAACTGATGGGATCATTTATAAGACAGTTTGAAAGGGCAAAGGAGCTCCAGAAAGTGGTGAGGTCTTAAAAGACAGCCTTCTCCAACTGCATGAACAGTTCATCTTGATGCTAAGGAAGAATGGACAGATGTTACAGAATATCCGCTTGGCTAAACAGGGAACTCCAACGTGAAAATTAAATATACAGGAGGCAAAAGCAGGAGCAGGCCTCAAACCATGAATTCAGAAGAGCTACGTATATATGCAAGGATGTGAAGCCAAAACTGGAGGTGGTGCTTGCAAGGAATTTGAGTGACAACTTCTACTGCTGTTATTAATAAGACACTGAACAAGAAGAATGTGGGCTAAGTTAATACAGCTCAGCATATTATTTGGATGGTATTATCAGGATGGTATTTGCTGTCTAAGCACACTGGAGACTTTTCTTCCATTTACTGTCTTCCCAGACCTCCCAAGTCCCTTCCATCATATTTGTTTCCTGGCCAGGTGGTAACCATCTGGAGTACAGGACTTTGCATTTGACATGGTTGGACTTCAGGAAGCTCCTGTCAGCCCATTTCTCCAGCCTGCCTAGGCCTGTTGGGATGGCAACCCCACCCTTGGGTTATTGACTGGTCCTCTTAGTTTGGGGTCATGTCAGAGACCGAAATATTATAGTTTATGACTTAAACATTTTCATGAAGGACTTTCACCTATTATAGCAGAACTGTATTACAAAAGCTGCAAAGAATACCACCACACCCTGAATTGGCTTTCAGAGTGAGGCCCTGGACTATTGCTGGTGAAGATAAAGTAACAGCTCAGGGATGGGGACATTTACAAAGCAGAAGCCTAATACCTTCAGGGTGGAGACCACAGCCCCAGGGCTATCAGCAGCCAGGTTTGCACAGAGCCTCCCACCAAAGGGTGAGGGTGCAGAGGAGCCCAGCTGAGGGTCCCTTCACCTGGGGAAAAGCTCATCCACAGCAGAGGGGTGTCATGGCCCATCGAAGGGCTCCCCAAAGGGGTCCCCAGGCCCTGCACCAGAGATGATGCAACAGACCCTCAGTGTTGTAAGGGACAGTGTCAAACTGGCCACCTGCAATGGAGACGTGGGCATTCCCACCTGACCCAAAGTGTGCATTAATCCCATGGGATTCTGTATTCTTCAGCATGGCATGGTGTGGTGGTGGTGGGGACAGGAGACCCTCACCACCAAGAAGTCCAGATGGAGGGGAGACATTGTTGGGACCCTTGGATGGGTGATATGTTTCTACCTAACCCCTGTCACTCTCTCCCTGTCCTTCCTCCCTTCCTCCCTTCCTCCCTTCCTCCCTTCCCCCTCCCCTCTCTTCCCATGTGCTGCCAAATTACTCTATCTCCCTTTCCTTGGTTACCAGGAGGTCTTATTTATGTGTCTGAGCACATAAAGACTTTTCCCTTAAATTCATTTCTTGGTCATGCCAGCTGCTTTTCTCTTCACTGGGATGATGAAACCTTCACATCACTCATTTAATTAAAAATTTGAAAAAAACCATGCTCAACTGGCATGAGTGTCAGTTTCTGTAAATTGTTTCCTTTGATATATGTACTGGTGAATAAGATATTTTATTTTTCTGCTTTTCTCACTACTTTTTGTGATAAAATTCCTTCATCATAAATTGAAAAATAGAAATGTAGAAGAAATTAATTTTTAAACTTCTATTAGGGTGGTCAGAAACTTTGAATGATCTCTGATTTTTAAAATATTATTTCATTAAAATTACACATGAGGAACATGCATTACTGTTGTGAGGAAAGTTTTTGAGCTCAAGACTGTTATTTTCAGACAGCTCTTAAGGTCCTTCACTTCACCAATCACTTTGTTCACTTTTTCAATAGCAATTTTGCTTGGTGAAATTCAGTTATTTTTGTCAAGTTCTAGTCTCTGGTGTAGAGAAAGAAGATTATATTTGTGTGTTTTTAAGCACAAATGGCTAACTAATTTTTTATATATATAGGCATGTTAAAGCTTTATGAAGTGAAAAATACATATTCAATAGAGCTTTGAATATTTGCAGTTCTTCATTCTAAATCAGATAAGCAGCTTCCCAGTGAGTGCTGGGCAGTGCACAAAAAGGACTACAGGAGGTGGGTGATGTTGAAAATTTTCTGAGTTCATTCCTTGTGCTCAAAATTTAGGCATTATTTTGACTACTGGCTGATATATTTTGTGGATAGAATCGTGGTACCTCTATCTCCCCTTGTCATGCTGGGGTAGGGAAGGAGAGAGGTTTGTCAAATTTAACAGACACAGGTATTTCATTATCCCCATTTTATAGAGGAAAAAAAATACAGAGGTCTTGCACAGTCAGGTGCCTAATACTAGAGTAGGGAAGTGAGAGACTGACTTCTAATATAAAACTCTAAATACTGTCACAGCTCTTCCTGTGGTAGCTAGATTTTTTTTTTTTTTTTATATAAGAAGCTATTTCGGGCAGTACCAGAAAGTAATAATATCCAAGTTTAAGGGTGTTTGCCTGATGTAATTTCGAGAGATATTAAAATGGGAAATGCCTTGAGAGTATTTAAGAAATACAAAAATAATAGACTTTCTGTGAACAGAGTAATTTTCATTGTTTTCATAAAATCACAGAATCATTTATGTTGGAAAAGACCTTCAGGATAAAGTCCACCCTTTGACTGATCACCACCTTGTCAACTAGACCACGGCCCAAAGTGCTACGTCCAGTTGTTTCTTGAAAACCTCCAGGGATGGTGACTCCACCACCTCCCTGGGCAGCTCCTTCCAACCTTCAGCAACACCTTCTATGAAGAAATTCTTCCTGAATCTCCCCTGGCACATCTTGGGCCTATGTCATCTTTCCTGTTGCTGGTTGCCTGGAAGAAGAAACCAGCTCCTACCTGGCTACACGCTCCTGTCAGGGAGTTGTGGAAAACAGGAAGGTCCCCCTGAGCCTTCTTTTCTCCAGGCTGAGCCCCCCAGCCCCTTCAGCTGCTCCCCATGACTTGTGCTTTTCCTTTGAAATGTACCATATTTTAAAATATTTTCTATTGAAACTATGCGCTCTTTCAAAAATCACTAGATTTTTCAGGTCTTGGAAGAGCCTGTTTGGAATGTATTCAGCTGTGATTGTTATGAGAATATTGACAGGCCTGTGTGGACTGTTCAATGACTCCATCTGAAATACAGGAATGATGCTTGTTCTTCTTTGAGAGATGAAGATTCATCTCTGTTGCAAATAGATAGAATAGCAGTTCAGAGCCTGAAAAAAAGAGTGATGTCATCAGGGAGCTCTATTGAATGAAAGCATGCCTAGACCTATCCTTTGGAAGGAATGCCTGAAAGCTGTTGAGGGCTCTCAGGAGAAGCCCTACCACAGGAACAAGGATGGTAGAAGATGTCACGAGAAGTGCAAGAACAGTGCCAGATTTGCACTATTGTATGAGGAAAATGAACTTGAAGAGCAGTGTAAGTGGAGAGGTGTGGCCAGTTCATAGTGCTCTACCAGCCTAGGCCCAGTGCAAGCCACAGTGGATTCTGGAAGTGAAGGAAAATTCTACCTGTATTAGGTGGAATTTCTTCACTGAAAAGGTTTTCAAGTATTATAATGGGCTAGGGGTATGTGGAGTCACTATCCTTGGAGTTATTCAGGAAATAACTGGATGTGGCACTCCCTGCTCTGGTCTAGGCGACAAGGTGGTGTTTGGTCAAAGGTTGGACTTAATGATCTTGGAAGTCTTTTCCAAACTTAATGGTCCTGTGATTTTACAATCAAAATGAAGACTGGGAAAGCATAGTACAAAAATAGAGCTTCCCTCTTCATTTAAATTTTCATTTATTATGCTGTAAGTATGCTGTGTGATGAAATGTGGTGAAGATGTCTTGTTAGCATAATTCATTTTTTATCTTAACTTTCATCTAATTTTGTTTATTACTGTAATACACACAGGTTAAAGGAAGGACAGGGTTCATACCACATAAAGAGTATTCTAATAATTTTTCAGGATCTCAAGCAGGATTTGTAATGTGATACGGCTTAGTAAATGGTTTCTCTAAGCAAGAACATCATTGACATAAAGAAAACTTTTGGGTGCAACCTGGTCAATACCTAAAGTGCAAGAGAGCTACAAGCTGGAGGACTGGATACTAGAAGGAATGTGTTTGTGGTTTTGTATGAAGGAGAATGAGTCTTGAGTGGTATGTACACTCCATAATGTGGCAGGAAAAAATCTCTTATGTTAACATACTCCTCACTCAACTTTACATGAAGATTGGTCTTTCACATCTTCTTTACTTGAATTCACTGGAGCCTTCTTACACAGATGTGACATCATTTCAAGTTAATCCTCACAATAACACTATGAATTGTCTGCATCAATCCTTCCTATTTTATTTTTTTCCCACTTTTCCCCCAATTCTTCTTTTTCCACCTAGTCATAGCAAATAAAAATAACCCTTGCACATGGAGCACTTAACTTTCTCCAGAATAATATCTCTGTGGTGTTGTTTAGGACTGTGATATTTAGGTCAAATTTCAGAGTATGGGACAGCATCTGCCCTGGAGTGCAAATGCACATCTGTAGAAGTGTTCACTAAGAAGCTGAAAAGGCATTTATTGTAACTGGAGTAATGATCTAGTTTAAATTCATAAATGCTCCCTGGTGAGTTCACTGATATGGCAGAGGTAGATCAGGTCTAAATGTTTCTGTCTAAACTGCTATTTATGAAAATGAAATGAGAACGTTATGTGAATGAAAATTATTCATTAACAACGGAAAATAATAGGATTTCTGGATACGGACAAAGTCAAAATTTAGGGGAAAAAAGGTTTTAGTTTTCAGATGAAAATTCATGAAAATACAGATTTCAAACGCTGTTGCAGTACTTCTGGGGATATACTATGTCTCTATTATCTCTCTGGTCCAGGTTCGCCATCACACCTAGTGATGCATTTGTCCAGAAACTTTAAATTGGTAAGGAACAAGATATACAGTACAGATGATAATAGCCAATCAAGAATCATGACCTTAGGAAGGAAAAAGGATCATGCAGCACCAGCATGTTATTTCAGCATTACCAAATTAAATTATACTTATGTATCACTTATGTTGCTTAAATATTTTAGAATTGTACACTTATTCATCAAAAGCCCTGTGCTTTCTATGGGAGACGGCTATTTTCAGGAGTAGCAGTTTTTTTAATATGCAAAACCAAGTTTTAATTGGAAAATTGAAATTGCTTATATCCCGGTATAATTACTGCTGGGTTCATTAGAAATTATTTGTTCTGGCATTCAGGCAATAGAAGCATTCAGGCAGTAGAAATTCAGAGGATTTGAGATGGATTTTCATTCTAATTCTAGGTAATCACAGATTATACACATTCCATTGATAGTTTAGTAAAGGTTTTATAGCCGTTTAATTGAATACCTTAGACTTTTAAGTGTGAAAGCTTTGTATATAAACCTGCCTTTGTAGTGTTTTAATTACTCTGATATAAAAACATATGACAATTCAAAAGGATAAGTAAAAGATCATAAGTAGCAATTGAAAGTTTCAGCGTTTGGAAGAAATACAGCTAAGTGGTTATGCAATTATTTGCATATGTAACTGATAGATGGGCTTGAAAAAAAGGGGAAAAGGCAACATGCTTAAGTAATTTTGTGTTTATATGGACTACACACACTGTCTTGTCTTTGTAAACCTTGTTTCCACACCTAGATTCTTCACAGAAGCACAGAATTTCCTTAGTTGGAAGGGACCCACAAGGTTCATCAAAGTCTTCAGTGTGTCTAGATTTTTATTTGAAGTGTAGGTGCAAAAACTATAAATATGAAAAATTATTAAAATATACTTTCCAAGGTACATAGTCTTGCTAGCATAAAAACAGGGATATGCATTTTTCTGTGAAGTTGGAACAATAATTTTTGACATTTTTTGTCAGTCATTAACGTTGTGCATTTTATTTTGTTAGTTGCCATTATCTTTTTTAAAAAAAGTGGCAGCTGTGCCTCTGGCAGACTGTTCCTTAGATTTTAGGCAAGAACTTAATGTTATGTCTGAAGTCAGGTTTTCCTCATGAGTATAAGGTATTTGTTAAGAGAAAGTTTACAACTGCTGCATTTACTGTCCAGGCTATTGCCTCTACCTCTAACAGCACTCTATGGTCTGAGTCTCTCCAGCCAAGAATCATTGTCCTTAAAATGCTGCAAACCAGGAAATTATTTATTAGGAATATTTTTTTCAGTTTTCTTACTATTCTATTGCCTTACAAATTATGTTATAGAAAAAGCAAACATTTTGAATTGTAATTAACAGCATTTTAAAGCTGACAGATTCAAAGATGAGCTATTGCAGCATTGGTACTCTTGAGAACTTTACGTTCTGTGAAACTGCCCTGATTATTTTTCCATTAGTATACCTTGGGAAGGTACAGGTCAATTTTTCCTTCAGATGTTCCTTAATTCACTCAGAGCTTTCCCTTCATTTTAGACACAGTGCAAGTAGCCTGAACTTCAAAATGAAAGGACTGTGGTCACATATGCTTTATGACATGCCTAGTGGTGATTTCCACCACAAAGTTTCAAGGGTTAAAATCAGTGAGAGATTGAGTCACTCCCTATTGATACTCCAGGATGATAAAGAAGTAATTACTATTCCTGCTTCTTCCTTTTAATCTCTGTTTCCATACATTATGAACAATAATCATAACACACATATGGGATTTATAGCAGGAGCCCATATGCTGCTGCCATGGTGATCATTGTGACAAAGAGGAAAGAATGGATGTCCACTCTGAGGTCTGTCACTGGCTCAGTGCTGCTGCTGCTGAGCCAAGGTGCAATGAAGTTCCAGCATTAGTTTAAGTTGGAAGCAAGGACATAAAGACTGTCCCTGCTACCTTATAGGAGTAGCTCTGAGCTGTAGTGTTGTATCTCCCCTCCTTTCTCTCAATCATATGGATTAAGGTGAATTTAATCAGCATTTTATGATGGTGCTATTTTCCATTTGTGGGAAATGCAGGCACAGAGAACTCTCAGGACCTTGTGCATACAGACTCAGAGATGGATACAATCCATCCAATGGACTTAAGACCTTGGAGAAAGCTTGGAGAATTAGAGCATTAAAAGTGAAACAGACATGAAACAACAATATAAGTTTGTAGTTTAAGTAGAAATATGTTTTAAGCAAACAGAAATATGTATTATGTAAGGAAAGCAATATGTCAAGTAAGATAGTAAAAGATTTTAAAGTTTAGCAATAAAATCTGTTATAAAGTTAGTTAGAAGCTTAAGATGTATCAATATAAGTTTGTGAAGTGTTATATGACTGGTTAAAAAATGACGCATTGCGGCAAAGCCATGAAAAGCAAAGCAATTTATGATTGTGATGCTAGCAAGCTTCGTAGAAATATGTGACTGGCTAAAAAACTAACATAAGGCATTGTAACTAAGAATTAAGTGGCTTCTAATATTATGACACTGGATACGTCTTTAACATCTCACCCTTCTCTCAGGCTGATGCCATGAGGCAATAAGCGTCTCTCAGTTACTCCGTCTTCTAATTTTAACGTCCCGATACCATTGGCTTCTCAGGCTTCCAATCTTATAGCCTGTGTGTTCTCTTGCTGCCTTGTGAGCCTGACTTCCTGTTCCTGTTCTTCTGTGGGAATGGGAACCCCAGGCTCCGATCAGTCTTGCATTATCGGTATGGGTTTTTGTTTGTCTCATAATAACTCTGCTAATATGACACATCCTAATGCTTGGTTGGTTTCCTCTGAAAACGTGGTAAACTGATTAAAAACTTAAGCTGGACTTAAACCAGCTTCTTCAAAGAAAAACAGCATTTGATTTCCAAGACAATAGCTGTGAAAATGGTTTAATACTGCAAAACCTGTAGCTGAGCAACACAACCCCCAAACTCTACCTACAGCAGTCTTTCTGCCTATGCCTACATTATTTTCCCACCTGTAGCGGAAGAACTGGTCTTTTTGTTCTGGTCCCTTGCTCTCCATGGTTATATCACACTGTACATAAAAACTGGAGCCAGCAAATGTTTCCTGGCACTAAATGGTGCTCAGACCTTGATACTTGCAATATAAAGCAGCTCCTGGAATTGCATTAGTGCAGAATTACTGATAATTCCACTCTGATTTTAGGGATTTGGAGACTTGAATAGTATGGATGTGGTTCTTCCTGTGCCAGACAACCTTAGAGCCAGCAAATGGTCTCAGGCACTTTTAATTTTATAGTCTAGAGATAACTTTCAGATCCCAATATGTGTTTGCATCTCTGCCAGCTTTCTGTCAAGCACTAGTTCCTACTCTTTTTAAGGTGGTCATTTTAGACTATTAGAATTAAAGTTCTACAGATTTTTGGCTTTTAAAAGTTACTATCAGTCCAAAATTATTTTTTTCCTTAACCTCAAAAAACCCAAAAGGTAATTCAAGTGTTACATTAACATAGGGTCACAAAGTGGAGGAATATGCTGAAGTAAGCCATATACATCTCAATCTTTTCCTCAAAAATAGTTGTCAAATTTTTTCTGCCAAAACTCTTGATGAAGCTTGACTAAAATAATAACTTTTGGTCATTTGCTTTGAACTATTTTGCATGTATGCTGAAATACTAGTATATGTCTTGCTCATTTTAGCACCTTCTCCTCTTCCTTTACTGTGATTCCAACCGAAAAAAAAACCCAACCAAAATTTCCAGCTCTATTTAGAATGGACATGGACAATACCATTGTACATTTAAATCTTGCAAATATTTTACAGAACAAGGCCCATCTTTGTTGCTGTAACATTTTCTGCTTTTTCTTTTATTTTTTTTCCACACAACGGCTTGATTTAACTCATGGAAGTCTTAGCAGGTTAAAATCACACAGATAATCTATTGGGGATATGATAGTTGTAAAAAATAGACCCTCATTTTCAGTTGAAGACTGAGATGACATGACTAGATGACTTCGTCTCTACTGCCAGCATCAATTTCCAAATCCTGCCTATTGGGATTCTTTCATAGGCACACACTTTGTAGATACCAATTTCAACTATTCAACAGCTGCAAAATACAATGAGAGAGACACAAAAAACTTTCAGTCAGTTTATCACCTCTAAAAGAATCTTTTTTCAGTCTGCTAAGGGAGAGGAGTTTTTTCTGACATGTTATGGAGATTTTTTTACAAGAAACAGTTTTCTTGTGGTTTTTAATTTTCATGAATAGCAGCCGCCTGGAAATCTGCAATTGTGAAGTCCCTCTTATCTTTTGCGGCTTTCCTACAGCTGTGTTTATGGGCCGTGTCAACTTATTGGGGTACTATTTTAAAGATGAGCTGTTCTAGCACAAAACCAGTTCTTTTCATCCATCTCTGGGAACAGAGGTTTTTTTCTTTTATTCCTGGGGTGAAGTTTCTCATCTCTCTCATCTCTTTCTGTTTAAATTTCTTATTGGATTATAGTGATATCTACTTGCTTCAGTACTGGTGCCTCAGTTTACAGTTGTGTTAGAATGCTACATCCCCCAAACGCATTTTATGAGTTCTAGGGAAAAAACAAAGTCTAATATATCAAATATATCTTCACCATAGCCTCACAAAAAAGAATTTTAGCCTAAGACTAAAGCATCTCCTCAGTCTCCTTCCATCTAGAGTTTGACTCCTTCTTTATTGACTTCAGAGTCCTTCAGTTGTCACCTTTGTGTGTCTTCACTTTTTCTTTTTTTAAATTTGGGAGATAATTGCTGATAGTAGGTTCATTTGTTCTCAAGCTCTATCAGCTGAAACTGTTTTTATAGAGTTCTGCAGTGTTGGNGGAAAAAAGGGAGCAGTGGACTCTGCTGGAAAAGGGGGCCCAGCCATGCTGGGAGGAGGGCCCAGCCGCCCTGCCAGGGCTGGGCTCCCCGGGAAGGGCTCGGCCTGGCCCAGCCAGGCCCCAGCAGGCCACACAGGTCAGGTGAGGGGGCCAGCCCCCAGTTACCTGTTCAAGGCCGGAAGCCAAGAGAACTTTCCTGGGTTTTGTTGCCTTTAAATGTGCTTTTCCACAGAGGCTTAACTGGGTCTTTTGAGTGGCNATTTGTTCTCAAGCTCTATCAGCTGAAACTGTTTTTATAGAGTTCTGCAGTGTTGGAAAGTTGATCTCATCCAGGCTCTGCACTGGAGAAATCGCTTGCTGTGCCTCTTGCTGCTGGTTGTGTGGTCTCTCCTGATACTGTGTGAGCCGTGCTGGCCGCCAGCTCTATTCTGCACTTTTCTTCATGCAAGCACTGAAAACAAGAAAAGCTGCTGCTGTCGTTTTTGTCCTTCTGTCCGCAGCGTGGCTGACTAAAAATGGCTAAACAAACATAGTCCATTACGAGCCATGCCGAGGCAACGACGGCCACATTGTCTCTGGCTGCGCTGGTTTTTGGCTGGTCTGGGATGGCGGTGGCCACTCCTGGCTCTGCTCCCCGCNCAAACTAGGCAGCTGATTGGTTCCTCCCAGTCACCACAGGGAACCACTTCCACAGTAGTGGACTCCCTCTGCGACCAAAACCAAATCTACGTTAAACCCTGACAGCAAAATATCAAAATCTCCAGACTTTTCATAGAGTGAGAAATTCCCCGTAGCAGAAAGGGGAAAAGGAACATATCAGGAATATTGAAAGGCAAGAGGGAAGGGAAGGAGCACGTAGATTGAATGATTTAGAATGATTTCTCTGTCTCCACCAGTGTAAGCATTAGAATTAGCACATTTGAACTTCCTCCCTGGCTTTTCCTGGGCTGAAGCCAGATGCTTCTTATAACAGGTGATTGCTGTGTAGTGAAGGATGAAGTTAGTGGGTAATAAAACATTCGTGACAAGTTCCCTTTCATCTGACTGAAGCGCGAAGCCAGAGAATCTACTGTTCAGATTTGAAGCAAAGAGACTTTGATGACATAACAGATACAGTAAATACAGAAAAACTTTAGCTGTTATTAAAACATTTTCTGAATTGCATGGCTGTCTATAGTATGTGAAAATGAAATCCTCTGTCCACATTTTGTAGGTTTCTAGTTTTTCCTCTCTTCTGCTTTGTCATTACTCAGAAAATAATTTGTCAAAGGTAGACATTGAAATATACGTAGTTTTGAACTTGCGTTTAGATCTGAGCTTTCAGGTAAAAATCAGCAAAATAGTATCTACTTCAGTGAAGTCTAAACGTTGTTTCTGTTCAGCTCTGCTGTTTTCGGATTTTATCATAGTAGCCATTAGCTGTAATAGCCAATAGCAACCAATCCCTAATGCCAGTGCTTTACTGCCTTCATTGTATTTTAAATGTAATGGTTTACACTTAATTCCAAGGTCTGTGCCTTTAAGGTACACATGGTTCCAAACAAACAGCCATTAAGAACTTGTTTTCAGTTGCTCTAGAGTAATTTTAAAGCATTGGTTTTGTTTTCTTATGGTCGGGCTTCTTTGTTCAGAATGACAGGTATCAAGAAAATCTCTACATCTTTCTTTACCTTTTATCAGACCATTATGGCATCCAGTTACATTTTAAATTGTTGTCAAGCACACCATTTACCCACTAAGCAAATAATACTCTTTTCTTATGTAGGGTTGTTAAGAAGGGATTACTTTCATTTCACTGAAAGCTAAGACTTCTGTTTTCTAAAATTTACTTTCCTTTTCTAATAGCTTTTCAATTAGTTATATTCAGTGAGAAAACAATAGCTACATTTTATCTAGCAAGTAAAGCAGTTGTCCAAATATTTATTTAAATTATTTTAAAAACCTGTGGGATATCTTTTTGACCATTTGCTACATTGTAATTAACATGAAATTTCCTCTTAATTGTCAGTGGTACAATCACACACAGAAAGACATTTTAGGAGGAATATCTTTAGTAATATTTGCTTTTCTAAGTTGAAACCATAGAGACGAATCATAATTGGTTTTGGCTTTTTTTTGTGTTGAGGATTTATTAGCACTGTGGAAGAATCTTGCAGTCATGTTAAAAGCTACACATACCTGTGATGAAAAAAACCTGCTTTTCAAAAGTGCAGTTTTGGTTGTTTCCCTGGAGGTACCTAGAAGTTTGTAACGTTTCTGTATATCACATTTAATAGGAAATAACAGCTGTTATTTTTTATTTTGTTATTATATTTATCTGGACACATCTGTGGCCTCCAGATAAAAATTACACATACAAAATGGGATGGTATACTTTTTTAAGCAGAGAGTGTGTACATTTCACATTAAATATTGGGAAGAAATACAGAAATAAACCTAGCCTTTCTTTTGTGCAATAAGGTAAATCATGCCAGAAAGCATTTTAGGTCTCTCATAGCTCAAGGCAATGGAATCATGTATATTGACACAGGTTTAAGAGTGAATCAGACAGTATTAAGAAATGAATCATTAAAATACAATGTACATTAATTTTTTTATTCCTTTTTGCCACTACTGGATACGCAGGATCTGTTATGCATTTTACTTTAGCTTTGCATTTTATTCTCTTTTTCATCTTAGCATGTAGAGCTCTTGAGGCACAGTTTGATCCTTTTGCCCATAAGGTGCCTCTCGAGTGTCTGTCCTCTTTCCATCCAGAGAGTGCCTTCTTAAGCAGATTGTGACAACTCCCCCAGCAGAGATCCTCTTCAGGGGAATGGCTATATCCTCTGTGTTTATCAACACAGTCTGATTAGTCATGATAAATCCATCCTGCTCACTGCTACACTTCAGGCTTTCTTCTTGGCACTCTTTTTTTCTGCTCATTCTACTTCTGTCAACTGACTGAAAAAATTCAGGTACAAAATTTTATGTCTTCAGTGTCATTATGTGGCACTATCACATTCCACCGTGGGGAACTGTGAGGAGTCCTTTTAATAATGGATAGTCAGGAATGAAATTAAGCCAAAAGAGGCAAGCATTGTATCTGAGAACCGTTTATTGGTAACAAAAAGATGAAATAAAAAGGATTTACTCTACTAAAGAGGGCTAGAGAAGACAGTGCAAGAGGAAGAAGAAAAGAGAGAGGGAGAGAGGGAGAGGAGATAGAGGGAAGAAGAGGATGTTTCCTCTCCAACATGGAGGTTGGGGAGTGCTGTCGAAGTCCACAAGGCAGAGGTGTGCATGCTGCCTGTGGACAGCTCCCGTGGTGATGGGTGACCGGACTCGAGGTGACGGGGGATCAGGCAGGGGGGATGGGAGCCTGGACAGGGTCACAGCAAGGAGGGGTGGTGGGCTGGCTTGGAGGCAGGCAGGGTTGGATGCCTGTGGCTCAGGCAGGGACACAGAGATGAAGCAGGCAGGGTGTTGGTCAGGGACACAGGGAGGCAGGACAGACACAAGGGAGAGCAAGAGCCAGTGAGGGCAGGAGAGCCAAAAGGGAAATTGGGGCCAGGGCAAAAAGTGTAAGGCTCCAAAAGCGCCCAAAAAGCAAAGAAACAAAAGACCAAAAAGAGCCAAAAAGCCCACACTCAAAAGGCAAGTTTGAAAAGCCTCCCAAAACACCAAGCCTCAAAAGCAAAAGCACAGGCCCAAGCCAAAAACAAACACTCAAAAGGCAAATTCGAAAAACTCTGGGGCTTGTGAGGCAGTTACTTTTTATAACACATGGCTCCTCCCAAAGTCTGCATGCTGGCAGGAAACCAATGGCCCAGTCCAATGTCCCACTGCAGTCCATTGACAGAGACCTTTTGCCATCTGGCTGGGGAGTGTCTCTGAAGGGTGCAGTGTCTTCAGTGCTCACCTGCTGGCTGCCTGTCCCATGTGAGACATGAACTGGTCGCCAGGCAAAGACTCCCAGAGACAAGGCTTTGCTCCATCTTCTCCTAGCTGCCTGCTGGACATGGGATGTGTGCAACCCCTCCCTCTAAAAATAGGATTGAGACAAATAAATTGGCTCCTCATGGGCACCCCTGATAGATCAGAACTCCATCCACTATCAGCTTGGCTTTCCAGTTTTTTATTAATTGCGTCCAACAGATTAGGTTGTTGATGTTCTTGTCTATGTACTTATATATGCTTTTATATTTATACTTATTTCTATCTTTCCATTGTGTCTCAATGTAGAACAGGAAAATGCTTGGAGACCACTTAATTCTATCTGATGCTGGTCATAATATTGAGGTTATAGATGCAGTCCGTGACAATCTGTGTAAAATAATCTCAGAACTAGATTGCATAGCGTAAGCAGAGATTGCTACTCCTACATGAAACTCTCTGAGCCAAGAAACACCAAATGTCACCTTCAGTCGTAGCATGAGGCTCAAGTCTTCCAGTGACATTAACAGAAGCTCCCTTGGGGATCATTCAAACTTTCATGCCACTCTTCATTTGTTTTTCTTAGTAGAAAGTCCTACAATGAAGCAGCTCAAATGATCACACAGCTAAGAATGATGACAATTCTCCCTTTGGAAAGCTCTAGAAAAAATACTGTTTTCCTTTTTATCTTTTTAGTAAGTAAGAGATTCTGGTAAATTCTGGATCTTATGTGAAGCAGTGAATGCAGCTGGAAAGAGACTATGAGTCAGAAGTTTTACAGTTAGATTGCCAGATGTTATCTTCATCTAACCAGGTGATTTTCTGATGTCTGTTCCTAACATCCACTTGAATGGATTTTGTTAGTGGTATAGCCAAAATTAAAATTCTTAGAAGCAAGATATGGCCTTATCTTTTTGCTTTACCTGAAAAACAATTGTATTTTATGCGCACGATGGATTTTTTGAATAAGATTTTTTGTTTTCAAACAGAAATTTATTATGATTGGAAAGACCAATAATCTGTATAAACATGTTTACTGAAAGAAAGATCTTTTCCTAAACAAGCAACAGTAAGAACACTTGTTTTTATAAAGAAGCATTGGAGTATGAAGTATACATCACTTTACACTTACAGCTGTGCACATTTGGTAACCCTGAAAAGTGAATATATTCTGCTTGAGCTACTGCTCATGTGTTAAGTTACTTGCATCAATTAGAAACCCAGACTCATTTGTTGTACAAATGGCAAGGGCTTGTGTAAATTTCTTTTGTGATCTTTCAGTAGTATGTAGTAAAAAAGAATTCTAGGTAGGAACTCTATCTGTACAAAGATGGCACAGCACAATTTTACATTTTTTTTATCATTTGTCACATCATTATGTGTATTTTTGTTTCATGTTGTTATTACATTTTGAAAAATATTCTTCTAATAGGAGGGGAGATTGTCTTAGCTGTTAGTTTTCTTCTTCAGTTGCTTCAAGAACTGGAAGACCTGTCCTTGGATAGTGTAGAGTTCTTCAAAAAGAGAACAAAGTATAAATTAAATATGTGAAGTAATTCAAGCCTTTAAAGAAAAAAAGTCTTCTCGCACTTGCCAGAGGGAGCTATCATTTTATAATTATGTTATCATTTCCTATAATATACTGTAACGACCAGTTGGCACACTGAAATAATGAAATATTGACTCTAGCAAATATTTAAACTGAGTTATACTTGTTATGGGTTATGAAGGCTACTATTAGTTCATATGGAAACTCTTCCCACTGAAATGAAGATGCATATTGTTACTTTTTTACATCCTGATTTAATTTAATACAGCTTTGTTGTTAGACCAGAAAGCTTCTGAGGTAGTCAAAGTTAATTGAATCAGATTTTTAATTTGTCTGAACAAGACAGCTGTGATTGGTCTACTTTATGCTATAAAATATGGACCTTGTCTAAGCAAGAAGCCAGATCTAACAGGATTTTATCTAGCCAGAAGCCAAATACATCAGAAGATTGAGCACTGATATTTTCCTTCCACTCCCCAAAATCCCAAAAGTGTTTCTTATGTAGATAATATCAAGGGTTAATAAATACTTCTAGCATTAAACACTGCAAACTGATTCTTAGAATAAAATATAATTGTTAATTTTTAACATGCATTGTATGATAACATAGGAGTGACCCAAAGCATGGTTTATTGTACTTTTCAAGTCAAAGAATTGACTTTGATATTCTCCTACCTTTCCACACTATGAGGATCAAAGAAAGTAATACAGATATTTCAAAGTTCTTAATTTTTGAATCCTAGTTCATTCTTTTAGTTATTCATGTGAAGCTATGAATTTTTTAATATTAATGAAATTTAAGAAATTCTGTGGGGTTTGTTGTCATGAATTACATAAATTAATATTTATTACCAAAATTGTAAACTGGTTGCAGTTCCTAGGGAAAAACAGTTTTTTTCTTTTTTAACTAAAGTGTCTGCTGGTCCTATGACTGTGGCCTTGCTAATAATTTTAGACATCACATCTAATGCAATACTCCAGCTTTTTAGAAGACACAATAAAATACAAACAAATCCAAAAGTCATGTCATAATCACAGAAGAATTGAGTATACTTAATTTGAAAGTTCTTACTTTCATGCTTTCTGAACACCTCGGGACTACTTACATGTAAATTCCTCAGACTGATGTATTTGATAAAGTCGGAAAATGAAGCTAACTTCTCTAGTAATTATTGCTCTCAGCCTTTGAGGGTTAAAATAAGACCCTTGGTTTTAAAATATTGGTCAACTGTTCCTGTGCAGAAAGAGCAGCAGCTAGGAGAGAAAAGAGCAAACTGTGGAATCAGGTGGATGCAGAGATAAAACTAACCGAGAAGCTCAAAGAAAGAGACAGGAAATGGTAGAATTAGTGGGAAGACTAATTAGTGGTGGGAAACTAGGTCAATTGAGTATTTTGGGGATTGAAACAGCTGTGCAGAGCCAAGTCTGTTGAACTGGTTGAGCAAGAATATTATTTGAATTAGAATAAAGTTGTTGGAAAGAAGAGTAATTGACACTGGGTGAATGGGACTGGGTTTGAGTAGTGAGCAAGGCAGAGAGTTTTTGCTTGGAGACAATGGATTTTCAGACCTTATTTGGAATCCTAGATCCATAAATCTCAACAAATAACCTTATGCTGAGCTGTCTTGATGCCATATTGATGGAGGTTTCCATCAATAGCAGGGGGATGGAAATTTTTTCCAGACTTAAAACCTCTATCAGTTATGTCCCTTCTCTGCAATCCCTCTTTTTGACTGGCACAATCCCTGAACTCTGGCACAAAGGCACCTACTTTCTTCCAAGTTTTCTTTTCATTTGGCTGGACAATGGCAATTGTAGTATGACTGGTTTAGAACTGAATGTGTGTAAATGGGCCAGTTGATTAATGCCTAGTGAAAAGGCTAATTTAAGTTTGGCTTTTTTACTATAGCCATACTACTACCTTTGTTCAGGAGGGCTGTAGATAATGAGAAGAGGTGAAAATCTGTCATTTTTAATTTGGTTAAGTCAATATATTCCTTATGACCTGGAAGGGGAATAGACAGTCTCCTCTAGCTATTACAAAAGCTTTATTTCTAGGAGAAACTATACTAAGAAGCAGGAAATGGTATATCATCTTGAAATTAGATTGCATTGTAATGTATATCCTATTATTATTGAATATTGCAGCAACAGCCTTAATTTTGTCATTTCATAGCCTCTACATACTTGATTTTTTTTTACCTTCTATGAAATTCTTTAAACATTTGGATTGGCTTGAAGTATTTTTATTTTAAATTATTGAATATGGTCATGCCTAGTCTTCTCCTTGGCTTTCCAAATCTCCTATTCAAGATAAAACCCAGCAAATTCCATGACTGTACCATCATATGAACATTTAACAACTATATCTTGTTCCAGACATCTAATGGGCTTTGTAAATTAATTTTGCTCAGGATCACTTAGGACATCTTTGGCAGAACTGAGAGTGAATCAATATCTCAACATTTTAATTGATATGTTAATATGTCCTATTCCCAAATGTCAGAAATAGGTCCCTGCTTCCATGACCATTTTATTTCTTCATCAACTCTTGTCCTCAATGATTATATCTTCTGAGACAGTGAAGTGTGAGCCCCATTATATGGTGAGCTCATGGTGTTTAGAGATGTTTACTTTCTTCAGTTCACAACCACTCCAGGGAATTCCTTAGCATAACCATTTCCTGCTTAAGCAGACTGAAACTCAGAGATATGCAGCAAACTGCCACTGCTAAAATGGCTGGTGGCCATAAGAATTAAGGTATGGTCTACTGAGAGCAGCAGGCACCACTTCCATTAGCCTGCTAGGAAAGTACTTTACAAATATACACTGCTCTGTAGTTAATGGATTCTTCACAAAACTACTGGTGGTTTTCATGCAGATTGCCAGAAGATTTCATTAACTCAAAAGGGATGATCTGATTTTTTGTTCTTATGTTAAATGTGGGTTTTTTTTAACTTTCTGCTTGATATGAAAATAAAATTATATGCGCACTATTTTAATGCCTGAATTTAGCAGAACATCATGCTTTCTCTCACCACTACCACACTCAGTATCTGCAGCTTTCTATCTCCAAGAATATATATGATGTCATTTGTAAAAGCCAGGGCTCAGAATCTAAAATATTTCACACATTACAGTCTCTGTGTCTTCGGCATATAAATTAGGATTAAAAATTATATTAAGGATAAATGGTTGCTAGAATGCCAGGTGTTTCTACTCAAATTGAAAGAAGGTAGACTTAGTCTAGATATTAGGAGGAAATTCTTTACTGTGACAAAGTGCTGGCACATGTTGTCTGACGAAGCTGTGGCTGCCCCATCTCCGGCAATGCTCAAGACCAGGTTGGATGGGGCTCTGAGTAATCTGGTCTAGTGGAAGGTGTTCCTGCCCATGGCAGGGGGTTGGGACTGGATGATCTTTAAGGTCCGTTCTACTCCAAACCATTATATGATTCTATGACTCACTCTGAAATATTTTTGATATTCCAGGCTCTGTTTCCTTGGCACACAAGATATTAAATGATATTAAGGATAAATGATGACTAAAATGCCAAGTGTTTCTACAAAGCAAAATAGGAATGCTGACATCAGGATGTTGAAAATATGTGCATCTTAGAAAGACATTGATAAATAATTAATCTTCAAAAATCTACCATGGTTGATAATGATCCCTTGCTTACTCTTCTGAAAAAGAAGAGGTGAGTACATCTTTCAGGCAATTAGCTACAAGTCAGTATCTTAAATATGTGATTGCTTGAAAAAGCTCTCAGTACCACTAAGCAGTTGAAGGATGTGGTACATTATGTTGTGTGAGCTAAAACTTACAGAGATTTCACATAAAACTTTGCAATTTCAATCCTGTAATTTGAGTCTATACTGGCCTGTTTTCCTGAAGTGACATAGACAGAAGATGGCACTGTTTATTCATAGTTCCAAAAGTGAAAAGCTGTTTTCCCGCTCTTTTAAGGAAAAATATATGTTAGTATACAGGGAAAACAGGAAAGTAAATGGAGGTGATAATATTTTTTGAGAAATAGATACTTTCCGCTGAGTCAGGACATTGGCCTGTAAAAGCTGCAGTTTTGATGCAGCTCAGACAGGAGCTACATTTAGTCTTCATACCTGTACAGAGTTCCAGTCTCTGTAAAATGGGTCCTGAAGTCCTGAAGTACAACATACTGAGATCAAATATCAGAGAAGGAGGAGTGAGTTAGTATTATTCGTAGAAGTGCAGAATATGCCGAGTTGGAAGGGACCCATCAAGATCATAAAAGTCAGCTCCTGGTTCTGCAGAGGACACCACAACAGTCCCATCCTGTGCCTGAGAGCATTGTCCAAACACTTCTTGAGCTCTGTCAGGCTTGGGGCTGTTACCACTTTCCCAGGGAGCCTCTTCCAGGGCCAAGCCACTCTCTCAATGAAGAACATTTTCCTCATATCTAATCATAACTTCCCTTAACACAACCCTAGCCATTCCACTGGATCCTGTCACTGCTCACAGAGTCTGCCCCTCTGCTTCTCCTCATGAGGAGGCTGTAGACAGCTGTGAGGCCTCTTTTCCGTCTCCTCTTCTCTAGGCTGAACAAACCAAGTGCCCTCAGCCACTCCTCACATGGCTTCTCCTCTAGGTCCTTCATCATCTTTGTGTGCCTCCTTTGGACAGTCTCTAAGAGCTATACATCTTTCAGTTAAAGCTGTTCATACACTGAAAAAATCCTTTGAGAACATCATTGTACAAAAGATGCAGTTGATAATTGGGTCATTAATATGGGGTATCGTATCACCTACGACAAATTATTTTGGGAAAAGATACTGTGTCTTCATGGGGGAAGCTCCAGAATCCATAAAGAGACTCCTGATCTTACGAGCATTCACATACTAGCATATATTAAAGTCTTGTTTGTAATGGAACTTAATATGCCCAATCAGATGTTTTTGCAAAATTAATCTTTATCTGCAAAACATCTGATGTTTGAAAGAAATGAAAAGAATTAACTTAATAGGAATGATATTATATTTTAGTGCAAATGAGTAGTGATGAATATATTACTACATACTCATAGTTAATGAAAATTACTTGAATCTATTTGAGAGTCTATTTTGAGTAAACAGTAGACTCTTTATAGATAAGCCAACACTTACAATAATTACATTTAAATTATTGGCTGTGGCTACAGACAAACTGTGTCAGAGGTACTTTCCAAGACTTCTATCAAGAGCTCTCTTTGGTATGTCTGTTGTCAGTTTCAAATTGGCTCCAGCATATCCTTCCCAGGTAATTGTTGATAAAGGAAAGACGACTGTCCTTGGGAAAGTAAGAGGTTTAGCTACCATTTGCAAAGTTTAAATTGTTAATTTTTGCTTGTGCTGATTTGTTTGCTTTCATGTTATAAATTCTAAGCCTCGAGGACTTGCCTTTGGAATATTACTATGATTTTCTGCTCAATTGTTTTTTACCAGATAACTTCTCTTGTGTGTCTAGAACTGTTGCTCCAAACAAGGAGGTAAACTGGAAATACTTTATGTTGGTAGAAAGGTAATTGAAGCTGAACAATATTTTTTCTGGGTTTTGTTGGGGTTTTTTTAATGCCACTGAAAAAAAATAGTTCAAGTTCTGTAGACCATATGGGATTTCAGAATTGAAGTGTGGGCTTTGATGTATTTATTTTATGTGTCAATGATCTCAAAATAACATTTTGAACTATATTAACTTGCATTTTAACAGTCCTGCTTTATTTTTTCTCCACTGAATTCTTCTTCACCATAAGCATAGCAGTATTTATAAAAGATGCTATTAAAAAAAATTATGGGAAGTTAAGTAAAAACTCACTTGGTAAAGGCAAGTTCAGAAGGATGTTTGTGTTAGGAGTATTACCTGTAAATCTGTATGGTGGAAGAGAATTTTAACCTTGTAACAAGTGATTGTTTTTACTTGAAAGTCTATCTGCTTTTTGTTTATTTATAACCTTAGATCTCTGTTTTGGGTTTCTAAACTTTGGAATAAATTGTGTACCAAGTAGATTAAGTTTGTATTTATTAGTAATTTTTCAAAATATAGGTGGTAAAAGTTTAGGTAAGAAAACTGCAGCAGACATCATTATGTCATACAGATCTTACATTTTGAAATTTGAAATCTATACTGAAAGAGCAGGAATTTTAAAGAATATTTGACATGTAAGCATCAGTTTCTTTTGAAATTGTAGGGTCCAGATACCATCCCAAAATGCCCCTCAACCTAAACAATCTCATATTCTGCTGACAAAAAGAAAAAAAAATTAAAAGTCTTGCATTTTCTTCTCAAATCATCAGCAAATTGAATTTTGAATGTCATGACCTGTTTAAATGGAGCTGATTGCTTGGCAGTGGACTGGAGCAAACTGTATTGAGTGCTTGTGAGATACGCTACTTGGGAAAGGAATAAATATGTGAATCAATGTAGTTTATGGATTGCCTGTCTAATTTCAGAATCTATTATGATATTCTCCTGTTAGTCTAAATGAAATTGCTCAAGTCAGTCCAGCATGCTGGGCACTGACAGCTTTGCTATACAAAAAATACTGGAGAAGTTCCTCCGCTTGCCATCACTTCACTGTTACCATGTTATGGCCAACAAGTGTTTGAAATTGCTTGAAAAATCACCAGCAAGAGTGTCTGTAAAAATGAGATAGAAAATTAAGTGATAGCACAACAAAGTTTGTTGGCAAGGTTCACTCTACAACTTACTAGATGGTTAAGGCACACCGAGGAAAAGAAAAAAAAGGCAACAATGAAATACAGTCAATCAAAATGGAAATAAACTGAGAGCTATTTGTGGGTGTGTTTAAGTGTGTGTGACAAAAGGATAGTAAGGGCAAGAATAAAAAGGAATACTGCCTACAAACTTAACAGCACTCAAACTTAACAGAACTTAAAACTTAACAGTTTAGCAAAGGAATAACAATTAGCAGCATTTAACTTAGCTTGTAACTTATGGCTTAACATTACTTACAGGCCTAACATCTAAGGTACTTAAACATCTAAGAAGGCAGCATTTCTCCTAGATTTGCTGTAGTGTGTATGCACGTGTATGCACACAGACATAAAGTCAGTGCAAGATACTTGTGAAAAATTCCCCTCGAAGGTAGTGAAGCCTTTGCCTCTGCCCAGTGTGGGAAGGGTTGGGTTTCAAGGAGTGGCTCAGGATCTGTTGTCATTCAGTGTTCCTGGAAGTACAGCGAAATTTGAAGATTCACTGGCTCTGAGAGGCCCCACTCAGAGGGAGGTTGCTGCTCAAAGCCCACTGCCATCCAGAAGAGCTCAAAGAGTCTCATTTTGGACCATTGTTCACAGGGTCACAAGAGAGTGGGCTGTAGTCATAATGAGGTTTCATCCTGGCCACCCTTCAGGGTGGTACATTTTCCTTGAAAGTGCGAGAACTGGGATGCTATGCCATTTAGGCAAGAAAAAGTTTTTGAGGCTGTTGATAAGGAAAGCAGGTGCTTGTTGGACGGCAGCAGTTCCTGGGAGCAGACAGTGGTCCTGATAAGCTCAAGAGGAGCTGTGCCCAGGCCCTGTTTTTCAAGACTGAGGCTTAATGAGCATTTCTCAGGCCACAATGAGGCCTGAAAAGTGAGAGGGAATGATGCACCACCACACCTACACCTCAAATTTTGATATAGAAACCTCTGGAAGTAAACAAATCACCTTTTTCTTCTTGAGTACAAGGCCTTTTTACCCTAAGAGGCTCCTGTAATTTTTTGATTCTTACCACCTTTATCCTGGCAAGGCTTGCCAGCTTGCCAGTGGTTTACATTTAGAGTTGTGTGCATAGCCTAGCACCTAGGGTTAGTCTGACATAGCCTGACGTGTTTCCAAACTCTTGAGTTACAAGATAGGGCATTGTACAGGTCCTAATGGGAGTATTTCCTTTAGACATGTATTATTCTTTTCCTGCCTTTGCATAGGCAATAATCTGGATTCTCGCTGATTTTTTATTATGGCAGAAGTTGCCTTTCTGTTGGTACCCATAAGTTTTGGAGGTTCTCATCCTTTCAGAGTAAGAGGTTCCATTCCAAAACATAACAGAAACAATGGCAAACTTGCCAGCAGCTCCTGTAGGGATTCAAGCATCTCTCAGTACTGGCTTGTTTACTCCTCTGACCTTTTAGTTCATCTGGGGCTTAGAAAAACTATTGCATTTAGGACTTATACTGTTTGAGCTGTGTGAAAATTATGTGTTGTTATTAGTGGCATTGTGTAACCAGATCACACAAATTATTTGCTCATGTTTTTAAGAAGGACAAAATTCTGCCCAAGTGAGATCTAAAGATGCATTTTATTTGAAACGAACTAACTAAAACCATGGCAATGACCTTGATGAATATGATGTACTCTTCAAAGCCCTCCTCTATTATCGCTTACCCTGTAATAGCAATGTTTGTTTTCACTGCACCTTTATACTGTGCTGCACAACAAAATTGATTTCCTGGTGACAAAGGAAATCTTGGCCCTCAGCCTCTTTAAAGTCATCATGTCTCTGAATACTACCAGAGAGGCTGAGCTGCAGTGAATGGGCTGCTTAACCTGGGAACTTGCACAGAATAATGTTGACCTCCAGTTGCCCAAGGGCTATATTGACTAAATAAATAAACAGGAAAAAAGCATTTTTATTTCAGGGCCAGGTCATTGTGCAGTTCCAGGTGAAAAAAACCACTGTTTAGGGTTTTTTTTCCTTCAAAAATAAATCCAAAGTTGTGATGTAGCTACATGGAGATCTCACACAGAGCATTCATTCAGTAATTGCACTAAAAACAATGCCTAATCACCATTTATCTATCTATTTATCTTCTTTCTTTCTGTTATGCAATGATATTTTTTCTTTTTTCCTACAAAAAGGGCAATGCAAAAATGTATTATGCGTTAAAAAAACCCATATTCTGGCCTGTCAGTAGAATGCATCATGAAAGCACAATCAGCAATCACAGTTCTAGAAAGAGTGAAATGGGGATGGAGGGGAAGTGGGGTTCAAACTTTGCCTTGTGGTAAAATGAAGCAAATTGCTCTGGCTGGCAATGGAAATCTCATATATTCACAATTACAGGCAGAGATGTGTGATCCTTTCTTCCACCTCAGGCAGGCAATGTCAGTGAGTCAAGGGGCTTGAATATTGAACTGACTGACTAACCTGCTTTGTGCTTTAGTGACCCTAATTACTGCTAGAAACTTACTTGCACTAAATGACTAAGCAAGTTATTAGCCAGACATACCAGACTTGTTATAATACACCACCACCTCTCCCTGCATTCTGTTACCTGTTCCTTGATATATGCAATCTGCAACATAATACTTTAAAGGAAAAAATCCCTGTCAACTCTGACTGTAAATTCCCATTACATTAAAAGCAGAATAAAGGATTAGAGTACTAAAAACTTAGAAGTTGAACAAACCCTTCTAGTCTTTAGGTTTAAAAAGAAATCTGTCTTTTTCATGTTTACTTGCTTCAAAGATGAAAGCTTTCATGTTAGGATTAAGAAAGCCCTACATTAAAAAAAACACAATAAAATGGAGAGCTGGAACTGACTCTTTTGTATGGAAAAGTAAAGCAGGCAGCCAAATAATTCAAGTAAAAGGAATAAGATGCATGATTCTGAATTTCACATGTGATAGACAATAGTCTTGTACACCTTGCACAGAATTCAGCAGAACAACCAGGAGCTAGACATGATAAAGGGGGGTGCTTGTGTAGTACCATTACCAACAACACCCTTCTAGTCTAAAAGCTTTTATAACAAAGAGTGCCATCCTTTTACAGAGCTGATCAATATCGAAAGAACATATCCTACCTTTTCCTGTAAAAAAGCAGATTAGCTTCCTGTCTTCTGGCTTCCCTGTGTTTGTGCAAGTGTCTGAGAAATTATACAAGGTCCATTATCTGGAATATCCACTGGGAAGCTGGTAGAAGACTGGAGTAATAGCAAATGGTGCCATAATATCTGAAATTAGGAAGCAGAAATTGGGGTATGTGGTCAAGACACTACCTATCTCCTGTAAATACATAACCTGGGGATGCTTTGTGTGGATGCATAAAGCAAAATGTAAAGACAGGAACTTTTCTTGCTTCCTTTATTCCAACACAAAATCAGGATGTCTTGTTGTCTTTGGCCTTCTTTTCTCCGCATTTCAGAATTATGATGGTCAACCCAAGATTTTGGGTATGCTTTTTTTCCTCGTGTAATTGTTTTAAGGAGCTGGTATACCTTCATGTCATGAATCAGAAAATCATAGAATCATTAAGGTTGGAAAAGACTTTCAAGGTCATTGAGTTCAACCTGTGACCAAACGCCAACTTGCCAAGTA
This sequence comes from Rhabdornis inornatus, assembly GCA_013397075.1. Classification (NCBI taxonomy): domain Eukaryota; kingdom Metazoa; phylum Chordata; class Aves; order Passeriformes; family Rhabdornithidae; genus Rhabdornis; species Rhabdornis inornatus. The sequence goes on along the minus strand of VWZS01002160.1, from coordinate 61,013 downwards.
AAGCATAGCACTAAGAGCCATGTCCAGTCATTTTTTGAGCCCTTCCAGGAATGATGACTCCACCACTTCCCTGGGCAATGCTTTCAAATGCTTGACAGCGATTTCAGTGAGGAAATTTTTACTGATGAAGTGAAAGACAAACCCCTTTAAAATTTGCTCCTTGAGAATTCATCGATGGTTAAGGCTTGCTCTTCAGTTCAGAGGTTCAGGGCCTCTTTGCTATCCTGTGCAAAATAAATAATACTGCAGTTTGAAGGAGCCAAGGGTGAGACTAAGTGATGAACAGCAACAAAATCCACGTCCAGGGCTTCTGAAAGAGGTGAGGATCTAGCTGTACATTGCACTAACCCATGGCAAAATGTGAAGTGCTAGCTTAAGCAAAAATTCCCAGAGCAAAAAAAGCATACTCTTAATTTCAGTACAACCTCTTTTTATGGAAACTTCTATTCTGCATACAGCCATGTTATAAATCATAATAAGTATGATGCAAATTTTTCCTTTCTAGTTAGTAATGAGCTAAATATCAGAAGTTTATTTCTTTATTAGGAAAGTATTATAACCTTTGAGCATGCGACACGCTGTTTGAAGCAAAAGTTATGATGAATATTCACTGGGAACCTGATTTTTCTTTTTCTTCTTAACACACAGTAGATTTAGCAGTAAATCAGTTGGTACTTCTTATTTATCTGAAGGTGATGAAAGACTGAAGCACAGGACAGGTCAGTAGGGCTAATGTAGGGTATGATTGGATGAATGAGCAACTTGATTCACAGTGTGGTCCTGGGCTGGTATTTTTATGGTGCTTAAACTGATACCAGAATTTTTTTCAAGTTGTTTTGTTTTGATATTACTCAGGTGGGCACCAACTCCACACAAAATGGCCTCAGATTTCCTGTTGGATGGAGAATTGCAGAGGAGCGATGAAGGCCAACAACATCCTACTTGTATGAATGTAGGCTGCAGATTAAGCAAAGTGACTGTTCCCTTTGCTCAATAACTGTGAAGCTTCCTCTGAAGGAATATGTTCCATCTCGGGCCCCATGGCATGACAGGGGTGGTGACAGTCTAGGGCAAGGTTGCTCAATTAGCAGGAGGGCTGGAATGTACTTTCTGTAAGGAAACACGTAGAGAACTGGCTTTGCTTAGCCCAAAAGGAAGAAAAAACGTTACTGTTATTGTCAAGTGCTTAATGGGGCTGAGACGGAGACAGAAGACTTCCTAGAAGTGAATAGTAAAAAGGCAAAAGGCAGTGGTCATGTGGTCATAGATTTCAACTGAGCAAATACTGCTGGAAAATAAGGAGTGAAAATCTTTGCAACAAAAGCATCTAAGCCTTGGCATTGGTTGTGCAGAGCAGATGCATAATCACTGTCCTTGGCAATACTCAGGACTTGCCTGGACCAGGTTCTGAGACTCATGAGCAACCTGTGAAGCTTGTCCTGCTTTGAGCAGGAACTTAACCTGGGTAACCTACAGAATAAGCTTCCCAAATCAAGCTTTTTAGGATTCTTTGATCCTACACACAACACTAGTTGCTGACTGTAAAAAATATACTGTCTTCCATATATATTTAGACATCCTGGCTGGGGTATTACTGTTTGCTAGGTAAATTGGGTCCTTCCTGCAGAACTTGCTGTTCAATAGTATTCTGGATAATTTCTGGTGCTGGGCAGAGAACATATTCTAGATTTTAGTTTACTGATTTCTGTTGGAACCATTGTCCCCTATGTGTTACTGGGGACATAAGTTTGAGAGAAGTCCTTGGAACAGACTTGAACTTGCCTGTAGTACCTTTCTATGTATTTTTTAAAATCCATCTCTACAATTTGGCCTCGATGCTGTGATATAATGTCCTCTCCCAAATCCATACATTTGGCACTGCTGGTGTTTAAGGATGATTCCTTCCTGTTTATAGATAAATACCCATGTTCTAAATTAAAATTGTTGGGGAAATAGTCCATTTCAGAACAGACTAAGCAATTTTGAGATGATGTTGAATTATCTCTAGACTCCATTAAGAGTAAGCACAGGAATTCTTTCCCTCAGAGAGATGCCAGGATATGAATCTTAAGCTTTCTTTCCCCACTTTTTAGCACAGTGTTCATGTGACAGTAGGTAGAAGAACAAGGTCATGAAAGTCAACATTTTTGAAGGAGTTTATGTAGATTTGTAAAAAAGAATGGGAATTAAAAAAAAGAGGTTTGTATTCTCAGTGTGTGGTCTTGAGGAAATAGTTTTCTACCTCCATCTCTCTATACAGAGAAGTATTGATATGTGCTTTTATTTTGTGATGTTCTTTATCTGTGGATTACAAATGTTCTGTATATTAGTTAAATCTTATAAAAATGACAGTAAAGATGACATTGAAAATACAGCATTTTATGCATTCAGTAGAGTAATTATTCAACATTGCATCTGGAATTTAGCAGCAACTATATGTGAACAGATGTGGCTTTGTGTCATTTTGCATGGCAGGGGAGGGGAAAGTGTATGCAACCAAAATCAAACCCTGTAAACAGCAACAGCAGCAACAAAAGAATAAACTGTGGAAAGATAATTGAACAGTTCCAAGCACTTTACGATATGAGAATCTTAAAAGCTGGAAAGCAGACATTTATCTCAAATGCTCTCTTTCCTGCTGGTGTTAAACCACCTTGTTGTGGAGCTGTCGGGTTTAATTTGCACCACAGGGAATGCCTGTTACTTCATGCATGCTGCTGTAAAAATGTGTTAGTATTTAAATAACAGCACAAAGGATCATTATATTTCCTGCTCTAACAAGATCAGTTTTGATAAAATAAAGTTTTAGCCATTCTTTTCTATCCTTATCTTGCAGCATCATTTTGCACTTAGAGGTGACATCACAGCAATGTGATCTGTTTTGTGAGCTCCAGGACCCTGAGCCACTCCTGTGCTGTGGGTTCCTGTAGCAACCTCAGTCAGCATCCTTGTTAGCATTTGGGAGCTAAACTACAATTAAACTGGAAGGAATGAAGTCAAGCATACATCTGGGTAATGCTGGCCAGCATCCTGCCAGAAGTTTCCTCAGCCCTGTAAGTTGATAGAAACCAGTTATTTATCAAAGAAGAGAAATGGTGAAGTTAATTAGAGCCTGGTATCATGAGCCTGCATAGTGACATTCAGAAGATCAGTGGAGCAAAGTATTTTGATTGTCAGATGTATAATTTTGAAAGCTGATCCCTTGGGTATATCAAGTTCTCTTCAAAGATAACTAAGGGATCTATTATTAAGAAAAAGAGTTAATTTCATTTTACTGGACACATTTAATGTTTGAGTTGAGATGCAGATTAAAGTCCAAGTTAAAAGTGGAATCTAACTCAAAAAGCACTTCAAATGCCAGCATTTAATTGCAAATTTGGAGAAGAAACCTGAAGACAAAACCAGCAATCAACTTAGCTGTTTCTTATGGTTGAACAAAACCCCAGTGACTTCTAACTAACAAACAGAAGAAAAGAATAAGTGGGTCACATCCAAATCTCAGTTCTGGCAGTTTAATCTGAGTAAAAAGCAAGCTTTATGTGATGTTTTTAATCTAATAGAATATATGGTCTATTTTAATACTTAGATTCTTGCTTTGTACAGACCTAAATCTCTAGGGTAAATAAGAAGGTTGGAGTGTTTAAAAACTAGCTTTCAATGTCCTGTATTATTCTGATGACAGCTTGAATTTGTTTCTGAGGTATCTGTATCTGAGATCATGTTCTAACAAGCTTTGCCAGTGCTTTCCTTCTACTTACAGGAAAACTATAGAAGAAATTATTTCAGAGGCCAGAGTGGTTCAGAACAACACTGATTTCTTGGAATGAAATATGTACATGTTTGTGCTGAACTTTTAAATCCTTCTCTACTCACATAACAGTAATGAAGAAATGTCCTAAGGGGCCTAGAGGGTCTGAGATCACAGAATCCTAAGAATGGCCTGAGTTGAAAGGGATCTTGAAGATCGTCTAGTTTCAACCTTTCTGCTGTGGGCAGGAACACCTTCTACTAGATCAGATTGCTCAGAGCCATCCAACCTGTCCTTGAACACTTCCAGGGCTGGGACATCTGTAACTTCTCTGGGCAGCCTGTTCCTGTGCCTCACCACCCTCACAGGGAAGAACTTCTTCCTAATAACTAATTGAACTCTACTGTTAGTCAGCTTGAAGCCATTCCCCCTTGTCCTGTCACTACAGGCTCTTGTAAATAGTCTCTCTCCATCTTTCCTGTAGGCTCCCTTCAGGTATTGGAAGGCCACAATTAGGTCACCTCAAAGCTCTTTCTTTTCCAGGCTGAACGATCCCAATTCTATGAGGCTTTCTTCATAGGAGAGGAGCTCTGATGTTCATGATCAGCAACTGAAAGCTTGTTCACAAGATGGTGTTCACTAACAGAAAATAAATTATTCTTGAGATTTTCAGGCAGTTTGTAGGCCAAAAGAGATGCATCAATTGTGAGAAATAATTTAAAGTTTGTTACAGGTGTTGCATTCAATCTGCTGTTGAAGGTTTCATGTAATGTAAGCTTTTCACAAGAATGCTTAAAATGGAGTTGTGTATTTATTTACAGTGATGTATCTCCCCTGCTGTCAGTGAACTCTTAATATCATCAGGTGGTAGGACAGATGGGTCTTCTGGTGTAAACAATATATGTTAGACCTTGTAAACCAAATATGAACTGATATTCATTTCTTTTTTTGAGCTTACACAGTCTGTCTGCTCTGTTCAAACCAATGAAATCACCTAGAAGTTCAGGATCTCAGCAGTTTAAAACAGTCAAGGGGAATTATAGAATGACTAATGACCTGTGTAAACTTCACCTGTGTACTGTGTGTTATTTTGGTTAGTCATGCTTAAAAATAATAGTGATAAAATAATAATATTTACAAAGAAACATTTACAAGGAAAATGGAGTGTTTGTGTTGTTAGAGGTTGGTGTAATGCAAGTCAAAATGTAACTTTTACTCTTTTCTGTGCAAACAGCAAAAAGCGAAATTTTTTGAGCTGAAAAACAGTAATGGAAAGAAAACAAGAAAGGCTTAAACAGTGGTTTGTTTACTTTCCGACTGAGGTTTATTTCTGTCTGTTAATGCTGTGAGCTGTAAAAATCTCTTTGGTCACAGGTAATGGATGTAGAAATCTGTAAGCACTTCTAAGATGCAGGTTTTAAAGAAAGTCATAAGATATCTCATGGAAAACAAACAAAACCCAGTAGAAACAGTAGAAGGCACTTTGTACATCATCTTCCTAACAGACTTCCTCTTCAGCTTTCTCTTAAACAATATCTCAAACCGTCTATGTTTCCCAAAGTTTTATGAGAGAATGCCTCAGGACCATACATGTTCATGCTGTAAGAACCATCTCTGGTTTAACCATTCAGAAGATGAGTTTGCCTCTTTATATAAAAAATTATAGCTAGCAGCACTTAATCACTAATTCTAACCTGACTCACTTGCAGACATATGTGAGAAGCCTGAGAAGGGTTAAAAGTTTCATGACATTCTAGGAACTCAAAAGGTCATGAAGGATAATTCACTAAGCAATGGTAGAGATTGCCAATCTATCTGAAGTATCTAAGTAAGGCAATGTTGATTGATGGATTCCTTATGAAGGTGTGACTTCTGCATTTTCTGTGCATAAATATTACCTACATGTGCAATACTTTGATTACATTCAGCAGTAGAAATGTACAAGTTCAGAAAACTCCTTACCTGTGTACTGGTCTATGAAATCAATGTGACTTCTTTGTGGTAGAAGATGTAGTTTGAAGTATGAAGAAGAAAACCAAAGTTTGCTTTATACTTAGGGTTAAATATGGTTTATACCCCCAGGTAAGAGAACAATAGTAACTCTAAAGAGTGTAATCATGACCTTGTTGAAATGAACAAGGGCTGGGTGTAGAGGTCTCTCTTCACAGCTGTTGCCTAGGCAATGGGTAGTGCCCTTGACTTCTCCTGCTGAGCTAAAAGGTGGCTTTACTGTGGATTTGGAGCAATTACAAGTGGGTGGAACTTGTCTGTGTAACAAATACCAGTAGCAATTCAGTGAGATTACACATGTTTCTGGTTACATTTGCACAAGCTTTCTCTCTAGAACTGGGGTTGCTGACATGAGCATTAATTTCTTTACTGCTACCATTAATTTTGCTTGTGACTTACAAGGCCTGTACTGTCACTTGCATGTCGTATAATGAAATTTCAACAGAAACTTAACTGAGAAGAGAGATAAATGAAGTATCTTGATACTAGAAGTGACTCCAGTGTTTGAGAGTGTTAGAGCAGAACTTTGCTGGTCTCTTGAACCAATATTTTTCAAAACCACAGAAAAGAACCAAAACCTTTGTGTTCAAATTTTAAATCAAGGGCCCATCACAGAGATCACACATAATGGCATATATTGATTAATATTGACTAAGAAAAAACATTAGAATAATTACAAAGAGTGGTACTAACTTCTTCTGAGATAGAATTATGCGTTTATTTGGGTTGGAAAGGACCTTTGAGATAATTGAGATCAACTTTTGACCTAACACTGCCAAGTCCACCAATAAACCAAGTCCCTAAGTGCCACATCGACACGTTTTAAATACCTCCACATTTGGTGACTCAAACCCTTCCCTGAGTGGCCTGTTCCAATGCTTTCACCCTTTCAGAGAGGACATATTTCCTGATATTTGGTCTAAACCTCCCATAGTTTAGAGGTCAATTTTCTTCTGTCCTATTGCTTGTTGCCTGGGAGAAGGAATGACTGTCATTGTTCCCCTCAGTCTCCCATTCTCCAGGCTAAAGCACCCCAGTTCAAAAGCTAGACTGCTTTCCTGCAATGACTCTTTGATAATACTTTTTAGTAGTTTTAGGACCAGAATTCATTTTTTCCTCAATAGGAAGGAATACCTTGCTGATTGATGTTAAGAATCATGGACTTTCTAGTCATGTAGCTAGAGAGGTTTCTTTTCTTCATCATCATGAATTTCTAACTAGTTGGGTGGAGAATTTCCAATACCTATATTATGATTAGCCTGACACTGAATACATCCTCCTGCACATCAAGAGTTTGCACATCACAGGCATTGACTTCCATACTTTCTATTCCTAATTATCTGCTCAGATCAGTAGGTTATTTATGATATTTAACCTGAAGCCAACATTCCTCTTTTCCTCATCCTTCTGGGATTTGAAAGGTCACTGAAGGTCTCTATAGAGTCTGCTATAACTAAAAATGCATCTTTCTGTGAGGTGGCAAAGTACTTTCTCTTTAGTAAGTAAGCTGTTCAAATGATTTCACATTACTTACAGAACAAAAGCATTTGCACATGCAGTTACCACATCCCTAGTAACCTGTCTAATTGATACTCCTCTGAATCCTTTATAAAATTTCTATGTGGCTCAAATGAGGTTTGATCAGACGTAATTGAACAGAGCTCTTGTTGGTCAGAACATAGTGCTAATAAGACCAAAGTTGTGTGTTTGATCCAAGTATGGGCCATTTGCTTAAGAGTTGGACTTGATGATCCTTGTGCATCCCTTACAACTCAGATTATTCTATGATTCTATGATAAATCTGTGATTTAACAGGATTAAACCTGTTGAATATATGTGAGTTCCCTTCTCAGAGTGGAACTAATTGATGAAAAATTAGTTTCTGCTGTTTTGAGATATTTTTCTCCAGCCATTCTGAAATGTCATAGCCTTCCTATTCATGTTATGGCTTTGTCAGTCAACTAAATGGTCATGATTGAGATCACTAAGGATGAACACTAGTCCTTTTAATAATTAGATTAAGTAGAGTTTTCTGGAATTCAGACATTTAAAAGTAACCCAAATTAATTAATCTATTAGTAATTCTGGAAGTAAGAAAGAAGGGGATGGAGTGGAAATAACTGCAGTGACTTGGCTGCCACTTGATGGGGAAGCTTCTCCCTCACAAAGAGGCCTCCCTCTGAAAATGGTGCATCTTTGATAGAGAATTTGTCCTCAGAATAATTTACACAGATTTATACAAACAACTTCAATTATCGCTAATGAAAGCTGTACCCCCACATGTGACTTGAAAGGCTTTTTGCTATATAGAATCTCTCTGAAAAGACCCTTTGAGGGAGATGAAGTAGAAGTCAAACAGTAAAATAAATTGAATTAGGGTACAATAAAGTCTGCTATTTGCTTTTTATGATTGATAGAAGTGAAATTATCTAAATTCACTTTATTGTGAAAGGCCAAGGCCCTTACCAAGATATTTGAGATTTAACTACCTCTTTTTAGTGTGGGAACTTGGCCATATTTCTCAGCATGGCCTACATATTTACATAGCTAAGTTAGCTGCTCAACCTAGCTATAACATTGGTTTTACTCATAATGTTTATAATTGGCAATTAATTTTAAAGGAGAAGGTGTTTCACCTACAATCTTGCAAGAACTTTGCATTGCATAATAGTTTGAATTTAGTCTTTGCATATGTGAATAAACTATGATAACTTCTTTCAAGCTGTTCTGGTTTGATTTGCAATATTTCTCAAATTCAAAATTAAGGAGACATTTCTTCATCTGCTGGACTTGCAACTTCATTGTTTGAAAAAAGTCTTTGGGGATGGCTTTGGGGGAAGACTTTTTTGGTGTGGTTTTTCCTCTTTCTTGTAGTTTACATCAACTGAGAATCTATTTTGCTATCGAAACCTTCTACCAATAAATGTTGCTGGTAGAAATATGTTTCAGGTCATGCCTGTCTGTAACTTCAGAGGTAACGACTTGCTGTTGGTCAAAATGCCTTTGAAGGATTCTTCAAACATCTATGGTACATACTTCTGTTACTTTATTTCATTTACTAGAAAATAGTACTGTAATTACATTGGATGGCTGGGTGCTCAGCTGAACAACCTTTGAAGGATTTTTTTTTTAACACATTTGCAATAATCCACTCTGAAATCAATAAAATATGAACATAAATGTATGAGAGTGTGTATGTGTGCACGTGCTTACATAGGTAGATGGCTGTGTTTATTTACAAAATAGGAAAGGAAAAAGTCTTGCAAAACCAGTTGAGATTTTCTTTTGCTATCTTCCCTCAGAAGAAGCTACAACTTTCCTTGACATTTGAGGAAATGACTGGAGGAATCCTCTTTTGAAGATGTAGGTGTCCAAAAGTAGTGTCAGCAGGTTCTAGTTATCCTGGAGGATTTCTGGTTGGATTGATATTTCCTCATTGACTCTCAATCTGTTGGCAGTTCAGGACTATTACAATGGTCTGTGAGGATAGAACTGTAGAGGACACACAAGAAACAGGAATTTATAGCAAACTTCCTGTTTCCAGAACACTTTCAGTATGATCAATCACTGGGACATGCAATTAAGCACTGGTAAAAATTTTGTCAACTGACTGTTCCTGCATGAAGAGCATTTACTGTCCAGATTTATGGTATAGTGGAAATATCTGATGTTCAGGAGATCTTGTATTATAGCTACATGCATCTAAAAGGAGGTGAGAAATACTTTCTTGTCCTAAACAGTAAAATAAGAGCTAAAATACACTGCAGTAGTTAATACTGTATCCTTGATACCAAAACAATTCAAAACAAAATGACTGAAATTTTGCTCTGATAATCTCCTGTCCCCCTTCACAAATAAAACCAAGTTCTCTTGGAATGTGTTTAGACAAATGAAAACTATTTTTAACAGAAGCAGAGGAGAAAAACAACAAATGATAGAAGTGGGACTTGTAATTTATGGTTATTATATCCTTCATTTGGTGGAAGATGAGAGACTCAGAAGTTACACAGTCCTATATGCTACACTTGAAAAGCTTTTTCTTTTCCCTCAGATTCTTTATTCTGAATGTGTAATGACTTGAAGCTTGCTGGCTCATCAGCCATATGTGATGTAAAATATATATTTGTCTGAGCAGAACTATTGTTCCACACAGCACTGTTTTTCTGTTTGCTCCCTTTTTTTAAACCTCCATGGAAAGGAAGATAATAAATCCTCCTCTTTGCAAGCGGATGTAAGAATTGCTCAATATTCCACCTCCACCTTTTCCTTTTCATCTAAGGTGACACATTCACCTCCATCTTTTCATCATTTTCCTTTCTCTCATAATCCTCTACCACAGCATTCTGACATGCCTATCTTGCAAGCAACCATCTCCAATTATGGTTTTGTCTTATGGAAACTTGAATCTCAAAGTACTGTAACTGGCAGAACCTAGTTGCTGTGCCTCCCAATGGCTTTTGCTAGATAAAAATATAAATTACTGTCATATCATTAACTGCAGACATATTGACACACTCATATGTATTGTAACAGGACCACAGCTGCAGCCAGTGGCACTTGGCAACCTAAAAGGCAAAATGTAATTACTGGAATTTGGGCTGGACACTGAGTTACCTCTGAATCTTTAGTGAGAATTATCAGAAAATCATGAATGAATATAAATACCCATGACTTTTGATTCTGACAGTTCTTTGCTTCTGACTAATAGCTTCATTTAAAAAAAAGGTTTCAGATATGGATTTTGTTCACATTATTATAAATAAATTGTATTTCTGTTGCTTTATCAGGTGACGGGACCACATATTTTTTTTTTTTTTACTTCTCTGAATTTTCTGAGTTTGCTTGTATGATTTGAATTATTAAGTTTTGCAAAAAGCTAACATTTTTCTCACAGACAGTTAATATTTTCTGACATTGAAGTAGTATGTATAGGTGATTTTACTCTAGCTATTCTGTTAAGGAACTTTTTTTTTGGTAGCTGGAATTTTTTTTCAATTGACTGTTTTCATCTCTCTGTATATTTGTTTGTTTCTTCTTCACTATGTATTTTTCTCTCTATGCATTTAATTTTCACAACTGATTACCTGAAAATGCACATGTGGATTGATTTTTGAGTTCATCAGCCTTCATTCTTATCAGTATTTAAAAAAAAAAGAGAGATGTTTTCTTTGTATTTCTAAGTAAACAATTAAGGATATGAACTTGAATCAGTATCCAAATATATATAAACCAGTTCTGTCAGAGGTGTACAATGCATGAAAAGTTTAAGATGGGAAACAATATTTGCAACCTTTGATAACCAAGCTGTGTGAAACACTGAACTGAGATTAGGGAGTAGGCCAACAACAACATTAACCCTCTATTTATGCAGAATTCCATTACAGTTAATTAGATTTCGTATTCAAATGACATTATAGAGCCAGGGGTTTTGAAAGGCTGTATGTTAAAAGAATGGATTTGTAAATAGGTGTTCTCTACTTCTAAGAACTCTTGCCAGAATCCTTCTGTGAAGCATTAAGCAGAATTTAAAGCACTAATAATTTTCCTCCTTCCAGGTAATTCTTTTAGTTGATTGTGTGTGTATGTGTCTTAACATCACGGGATGCTTTAATAGATATCCTCTCATTCATTAGAAGATAAAAAATAGACCTTTGTTAGGTTGTGCACTTAGACTATCAATCTTTAGGACAAGGTTCTGTCTTTGCTATTTTAGAATAATTCGAAGATTTCTAGGACTGTCAGAAAATGGATGGGCCTGTGGGGGGTTAACCCTGGCTTAATTCCAGGTGCCACCAAGGGTACTCTATCACTTCCCTTCTCAACTGGACAGGGAGAGTAAATACAGCAGAAGGTTTGTAGGTTGTGATCGGGACAGGGAAAGGTCCCTTACCAGTCATTGTCATGGGCAAAACAGACTCAACTTGGGGAAAATAGTTTAATTTATTACCAATCAAATCAGAGTAGAATAATGAGAAATAAACTTAAATTTTAAAACACCATCCCCTTATACCTCCCTCCTCCCTGGACTCTATTCCTGTTTTTTTTACCTCTTCCTAGCAGCACAGGGAGAGGGGGAACAGGGGCTGCAGATCATCACACATTGTCTCTATCACCTATTTCTTCTCAGTGCAAGGACTCCTCACATTCTTCCCCTGCTCCAGCATGGGGTCCCAGCCGTAGGAAATGGTCCTCTGAACTTCTCTAATGTGAGTGCTTCCCACGGGTTTCAGTCCTCCAGAAACAGGCTGCTCCAGATTGGGTCTCCTCTGGGGTCACAAATCCTACTGGCAAACCTGATTCCAATGTGGACTTCTCTCTCTCAGGGGCCTCAATTTCTGCCAGGAGCCTGCTCTGGCATGAGCTTCCCATAGGGTCTCATGAGGGTAAATCATAACTTCCAGTTCCTTGATTTTATGCTGCTTCCCTTTTGAAGCAACATAAAACCTCTTTCATTAGGATGGATTAAGCAAGAGCACCAGTAAGGATCCCTTCAGTCTGCTGCAGGTATATCCTTTGTTCTTTGTTTCAAGATGGGAAAGTCAAAGGTACCGTTAAGATTGTGATATCTACACCTTTAATATAATCCCATGTTATGGCACTTTTAATTTTCTTTGTGATATGGTCTCTCTTCTATGTCTCTTCTGAATAATGTGTAAACCCTTCAAATTTAAAACTTGGACAGCAGAGGCACTCCCTGAACTCTTAGTTCTTAGATAAAGATATCTTAGATATCTTAGATATCTTAGAACTTAGATAAAGTAACACAAACTTCTTGGGTCCAATCTGCGTGTGTTTTTAAAATCTAATTGCAACACTATTAAAATGCTTAGACTTGTTTATGTTCATGTACTTTGATCACATATTTAAAGAAATTTAAATATTTTAAATAAAAAAGGCCCTTATAGCCTAATAAACTCTAAGTAAGAGACAGTTCTAATAGTCTAAGAGCTTGTTAAAAAAAAGGTAATATTCTCATTTCAATCCAAGGTTTTTAGAAAGGAAACTAATGTAAAATATGTGTTAATCAATTTAAAAATGCATTCAGAGATCATGACAGTAAAATTAAGGTGGAATGACTCGTAGAAGAATGCCTAAATTATTCACTTTCAAGACTGGCATTAAGTTGCATGTGACAGAATTATTTGAACATGTTGCATGTCATTCTGCTTTTGAACTGAAAGATAATTGCCACTTACATTTAAGGCAAATTATTCTTGGAAACTAATGGTGTCATAAAAATCTATTTCTGTGTCAGTTTGGTGCTACAAGTTGAATGTGTGCCCAGACTTTAACAAGGCAGCAAAATGCACTGCTGATCATACCAAAGAAAGGAAGTGCTTGCCTTGTGATGTGGAGATCTGGGCCCTTTAGTCTGAATCTCAGCTGTATTTCTCTTGAAAGGAAACCTTCACAAGTGTCTACAATGCCAGGAGATGTTTACTGAAAGGAAAGGATGGAACACTTGTACAAGTGAAATGGCCTAACACAGTACTATTTTACACAGGGCTATACTTGCTGAAGGAGGTGATCTTTGGTACAAAGGAGGAATGACTGAAGCAGCATGAAGTCAGGCAGAAATGCTTGTTCTATTTTTGGTATGATAACACAACGTCAGGAGAATTACCTACTGTTTTAACTGTCACTTCACTGTTACGTTAAAGATCTTGCCCTTTGGGATTGCCCAAGGGATTTTGATCAGTGAGAACACCCTGACGAGAACCTTGAGAGCTGCTGGGCAATGATTTCCATGGTGAAATTATGTGGTCAATGAGACCACATAAAACAGGAGCATGTTCTAAGGTCATACAGTGACAATTGTCCATCCCTCCTGTATTGAAGACATAAGACATAAAATGTGTAAAACTGTCTGAACCTGCAATATACTTATCCTGGGCTACATAATTTAAAGTAATTTTCTGGTTATATTTTTTTTCTTTTTCTTTTTCTTTTTCTTTTTCTTTTTCTTTTTCTTTTTCTTTTTCTTTTTCTTTTTCTTTTTCTTTTTCTTTTTCTTTTTCTTTTTCTTTTTCTTTTTCTTTTTCTTTTTCTTTTTCTTTTTCTTTTTCTTTTTTTCTTTTTCTTTTTCTTTTTCTTTTTCTTTTTCTTTTTTTTTTAATTTAGATGGTTGTCTCCTGAGAAAATCTTCCTTGAAAAATAATGGACAATCAGTCCACCATGAACTTCTCTAATGTGAGTCCTTCCCACAGGTTTCAGTCCTTCTGAAAGTGGCTGAGTTTGTGAGTCCTTTCTCTCTTTGCTTCTTCTCTTTCCTATTTGAACTGAACTCCTTTATTATTTTCCAAATAGAAGAGAGAGCAGCAAAAATTTCAAGAACTTACAGAATGTCATGGAAATAGATTTAATAGACAGAGCTGCTGCTAGTTACTGAAAAAAATCAGTTCACTATAAACATAGCATTTTGGAATAGGAGAGATTATAAATGCATGTGAAGCTTGTATAGCACTCAAAGCATCTCTTGTGTTACTTCTTTGATGTTTTTTAGTGTGTGAGTTCACACTAAGGTCTTCCCATGTTTCTTTCAAAATTGAATAGAAATCTAGTGGAAAACTTTTTTGATAGTGCTTGTTGAAGTACTTGCTTAATTGTTGCATATAGGTGAAACCTTACAATATAACATTTATTGTCACCCATGTAAAATCATGGCTCAGGACTGTTACTTTGGCTAAATAGAAGACGACTGTGGGAAATTGACTCAACTGAATTAGACATAGAAAAACAAGTTATATAACCATTATGTGTTCACATCGTGGTTTATGGTGGTTGGTTGAATTACATTTGTTGTGCTTAAATGGAATGTAACTGATAAAGGCCTGACTGCTTAAAAAGGTCTGGTTTTTGCAATAAAGGGTTTCTCTCTTGCACCCGCCTGGGGAGTCTGCACTGTTCGGCTTTGTAACACTTAATTATGTACTTTCCTGCATGTTTTGTAAGCTAGATATTAATAAAACCTCTCTACTTTGAGGCTGTTTTGAAACTTAAGCACTGAGACCTCCTGTCCCAGTTTGGAGACCACAGTCAGGCACAGATTTGCTAAAGGGATGAGGTGGGTCAGGGCCCCTTACATGTGCTTCTTTTTTTGCAATCTAGCTGCAGCTGTGCAGATGTGAAGCCTTGCCCTTCTGCTTATTTCTGACTTGATCTGAAAGTTGGTACCCAAATTGTATTTACAGATCTTGTATCATTACTGCATTGATGCCATAGGAAATTTTGTGAATGGCAAGACTGTGAAAAAAATATAATCCATATAACAAGTAGTCAAAACTATTGCAATAAATAGCAATTCTACAAGAAAAGGAAACCTTTACATTCAAGTTTATTGATATAACTTTTCCTTTCTTTAGACTGTTAACAGGCTTTTGGATATTGCTTTTGCTGTAAGTTCATTGTAGGAAAGGAAAGAAAAACGTTAATAGTTCTTTTGATCCATAAAGTTAGTCAAAGATCTAGGAAAGAGAACTGTAAGAGATCTTCCAAGCTGAAAAACAGTAATTTATTGCCTAATAGCAACTATGTTCTAGAACCTCTCCATAAACATATCTTCCAAAAAAAAATTTCTTTTCTTGTCACCATTAATCTATTAAAACTTAAAAATAAACTCCAGATATTTAGAAAACTTAAATCAAGCCTAAAATATTCCTTTATCAGTAGACTTATTTCTTCAGATTCTTAAGTTTATTCCAATATACCTAGAGATTTATAGGAGGCAAACTGCTGTAATATATGCTTAATGCATGATCTCATGCTGCTGATCATTCTTCCACCCTGTTCTACCTTATTATTGGATTTGGGTAAATGAAATAATTTTACTAAACATTCTGACATGTTCACAAGAAAAAGTGCTATTTGCTGTCTAAGAATGAGCAGACCTATTTTCCAAATACCTCATCTGACAAAATGGAAGAGCAACAGATTTTAGTTTTGCCAAGGTACTTGGCAAAATTTGCCAATTTTGTGAAATAAGGATATTTATGCAAACCTAAAACCACATTGATTTTCCATTTTTGGGACAAGTATGTCTATGGGTGTATGTTATGTCAGTTACATAAACATATTGTCATCTTAGTAAAGCCTGAATGCTTTACATGTTTTCTTTTTTTCATATTGCCGTATCAGAGTAAATTCTAAAGTCCACTTTAAAAGACTAACATTAGATTCTGGGCAATAGAATCACATATTTTATGTGTGAGAAGCACTAAATACATAAAACCAGGAAGTTCTTGGTTTCTTAGGATCTAATACCTTAGTAAAAATTAAATGGGTTAAACTTTGTCATCTACAACTCTTTATTTGATAACCAGTGTTTTTTCCCTTCTTCACTTTGTACTTTCTTTATTTCAACTTTATTCATTCACTCAGAAGCAAGCTGGCTGTGAATTTCCCACTACAAATAGGAAGAGAAATACCAAAAAGGACTTTTTGATTAATGTCTCTCAAAGATCCTATTTTGTACAGATGAAGGCTGAGTGAAAAAAGAAAGTGAGAGATCACAGAAAAATTCTTAGAGAACAGCTGCAAAGTCCTGAATTTGGATAGAACTGAAACACTTTGAAAATCCAGAAAACACACCTGTTTTATGTCATCACAGGAAAGCCTATCCTTGGCAATATGTCTTGCAATCCCATGTAAGCAACTTCGCTGACTTCAGTGAATCTCTATATTTAAAACAAAAATATTTTCTCCTAAATAAATTAGACCTGTACATTTTATTTAATTAATTAACTATTAATACACTTGATTTCCCTACTGTAATTAATTTTCTTGTTACTGCCCAGATTTTTTTAGACCAAGGCTTTTTTCTTACTCATTGTTCACTGATAATTTTCTACATTTTCATGTACTTTTAAGCATTTTGAAACTCCAGAGAGAAAAATACAAAGCTACACTGGTACAGAGTCTCTGAGTACGTAATGAATAACTACTTGATACAAATTCCCTAATGTGTGAGGGTAAAGGGTACATAAATTTTTACTGAGGCAAGCCTTCATTGCTCAGGAAACTATGAAATCTTTTTTGCTGTTGTGTTGTAGTGAGGATGCTTCTATACCCTGTGGTTTTACAATTTGCTTGGGTAGGCTCAAAAGCATGAAATCTATGAAAATATTAAAAATTATGAATTATTAAATTGAAGTTCATTACAATAAGATAAAAGAAGTCTCTGCTCTGTTTCTAGATTAAGATGCAGTCAAAGCTTTAAAGTTTTCAATGCTTCACTGTCACTTGACACTGAGTTAAATCCCATTTGTCAAAGAAGTCACAATGTCTGTGACTTTTGGAAACTGTAATATTTTGCCATGATTATTAATCTTTGTTTGGCAGTTTATAGGTATCTCTGACAAGAGTATTCCAGCAGCCTTTCTGCATGAAAATCAGCATGAAGCCTTTTCACTGAAGTGCCAATCAGCTCATTGCTCTTGGGCCTGCATAATTTTGAATGGAAAACAGATAAATTACTTCGTGTATTTGTTATTTTATCTGAACTAAAATAATGAACAATACTTGGCCTGTTTTAATGGGCTGAATAAAATTTTAAAATTATTTCTAAACATGTCAAAAACTGGAAAGGTTGGTTGGGGGTTTTTTTGTTTGTTTGTTTTGGTTTTTGTTTTGGTTCCCCCCCCCTTCATTTTATCCAGGAAAATAATAAATTGCCTTACATTGTTATATTTTCAGATATGTGCCAGTGGTGGTTTTAAACTGAAATTGCATACCTTTGCTTATTTTTTGATTGCCATTAATATTTTTTTGGGTTCAAGACAACAGAATGCTTTTTGATGTTAGTTCAGATAAACCATAAAAGCATATAGGAATGATTTGGATTTTTCAAAAAAACATCAGTGTCCTGATTTTGGCTGGGATAGAGCTGATTTTCTTCTTGGTAGCTATGCAGTGCTTTCTTTAGGATTCAGTATGAGAATGATGTTGAAAATTCACAGGTGTTTTGGCTGTTGCTAAGAAGTTTTTTACCCTAAGTGAAGGACTTCATGGTGTGCTTGTGGGCAGGTGCACAAGAAGCTGGGAGAGAGCACAGCTGGGATAGCTGTCCAGAACTGGCCCAAGGATATTCCACACCACAGAATGTCGTGTCCAATACAAAAATGGGGACAGTTGGCCAGGAGGAGCCAATCCCTTCTGGAGAATGGTCTGGGCATGGTCAGCAGGTGATGAGAAACTATTGTGCATCACTTGTCTTTCTTGAGTTTTCTCTTTCTCTCTTCCTCCTCTCCTTTTTTAATACTACTAGTAGTAGTAGTAATCTTATCATCATTATTATAATATTTTAATTTGTTTCAAATATTAAACCTTTCTTATCTTCTTTTTTTTGTCCCATCAAACAAGGGAAGGGAGGGACGTGAGTGAGCAGCTGTGTGGTACGTAACTGCCAGCTGGAGTTAAATCAGAACAAAGAGTTTTTATTCTCATTTCAGATATATTACTTCAGCTGCATCTTTAACCTATATTCTTCTGTCAAATATATTACTTTCAAGTTATCTTCAGCTTAGCAACACAGGAGAGATGAATAATGGGAAGAGTTCGTTTACACACTTCCTCACCTTAAAAGAAAACCTTTAAAACTTTTAATGGTGCTTTATGTCTCTCTAATACTGAAATTGAAGAATTGTCAAAAAAAAACCCCATAAACAAGCTGTCCCTGAAAATTCCCTGTGATGTCATTAAATTTAGGAAATACAAATGCAAGCACTTTTATTTGCTTGCTTGTAGTGCTTTTATATGCAATTTAAGTCGAGAGAGATTTATGGTTTACTCTGTGAACATTACTGCTTCTTGTAGAGGACAGGCAAGGATTTGCACTGTGGAAGTTTCTGGGATGATGACAAGCTGAACAAAAGCCTGCAGTGTATCCTGGCAGCAATAAAGGCCAAGAGCATCCTGAACTCTATCAACAGCAGCACAGCCAGTAGACTGAAGGAAGTAAGTATCCCTTTTTACTGTGCATCCATTAGATAGGAGACCACATTGCCCTGCTTTGGGCCATCCAGCACAAGAAACACATAGACACATCATCCAGCTTAGCAGAAGGTAGCCAAGATGGCCATGCTGGAGTATTTTCCCTGGGAGAAGAGGCTCAGGGGTCTGAGCTTGTTCAGCCTGGAGGAAGAGTCAATAGCCTCCTTTCTGTACCTACAAGAAGGTTATTAAGAAGACAGAAATGGCTTTTCACATCAGTACCCAGTGGGAAAGTGTCTCACAATGGGCTTAAACTGAAACAAAAGGGTTTCAGTCTGGTACAGGAAAACTTCTTATACATGAGGACAGGCAAGCAGCAGACTAGGTTGTCCAGAGAGGTTTTGCAGCTTCTGTCCTTGGAGGATTTTTGGACTAGGCTATATAAACCCTTGGAAACCTTGCTGGAGCTCAGAGCTGACCTTGCTGATCCAGAGGTTGGACTATAGACCTCCTGGAATCCTTTTCAGTCTGAATTATCTAAGAATCCTTCCAAAATAATCAGTGATTTAATACCCTTGCTTATCCAGTTCTTCTGAGCTATGTTCATTTCAGTTGGGGAAATATTTCCATTTCTGTAATTTTAACTTACTTATTAAGGTAGTGGAATGTTTCAATATGGATACTTTTTTATTATTCTGCCAACTTTACTCCTTCACTGAAGTAGCAAAAGTGAAAGGAAATTAGACTGGTTACACCAATGCCTCAGCACATTTTACCACTGTGAAATAGGAGCAGATCTGTAGAGGATGCAGGTGGTGGTAAGGATCTGACATAATTCTACACTGATTTCAGGGATTTTAATTTGCATCTGGTTTAATATGACCCTGTGGACTGAATGCCCTTCATTTGAAATAGATGAGCTTCTGGTACAGTTTCTGAAAATTATACTTTTTGTGTGCTCAAAGATGGCACCACAATGCGAACAGGTATGTTAGAAGCTGGGATGATCAGGTGGTTCCTTCCAAAAGTACACTCCTGACCCAAACTAATATATTAATATGGATGTATTCATAGTTGTTCTTATGTTTTGAACTCCCACTTCAGCAAATAATAAAATAGGTTGATGGTAATACTTCATAAATACCTTGACAGAAACTGGCATTTCAAATAGAAAACAAGTGAGTAATATTGTATGGTACTGTGGATATTCATGCTCAAGTGCTTAGAGGTCCCAGTGGAATACATGAGTGCTGTAATCTTGAGGAGTACAGCAATCATGTCTTAAAGGAACATGGTCCAGTGGTTACTACAAAGCATGGCCGTATGTCTTGCATCCTTATTCTAGATTCTCAGCGTAACTCACAAAATCAGAACTCTTAGGATTTACTCTGGATTTGGCCACCATAAGCCTTGATGTAAACTGTGTATTGCAGCAAGCCTGCTCTGAAGATAAAATCTGGGATGGATGACATTTCTTTGCTGCAGAAAAGACAGCCTCAATGGATTACCTTTGCTCCTCAAAGTTAAATTCCTTTGGCCAAGAAGTAATTGCGTTGGTAACTAACACTTCTCTGAGCCATCACAGTGCATATCCATCATTCCTACAGGTGAGTTACACTTTCAACTGAGTGCATATGGCTGAGAAGGTCAAATGCTGTTAGAACTGCTTTGCCCAGCTGGATTAATAGGAAGCCCTCACTTGTATATCAAGGGTCAGGACATGTACAAATCTTCTAGTGGGACGTGATGAGGAATAACAAATATTTCTCATCCAACAAAACAGAAAAGAACGAAACAAAAGAGATAATATATTCAAGGCAGTGAATGTCACACAACACCACACTAGGTTTGTAAATTCTTTTCAGATTAAAATATTTTAAAACAAATAGCCTTTTCAGAATGAAACCTTCTGTTATTCAGTAGATGTAACCATTGTAAAGAAAGCCTTTCCTAATCACTGTGGAGCAATTACACCTTGGTTTTGAGTAATCAATGGAAATTTCTCTGTTGCCATTTAGTTTTAATCAGAGCACAGTCATATAAAAATGTTAATTAGAATGTAGATTTCTACTCAACTTTCTATCTTGCTTAGAAGGAGAAATGCATCAATAAAAAATAGTGGCATGGATAAATGAACAGGTTGATGGAAAAAAACATTATCATTTATTTGAATGATGAGTATTCCTGTTCTGAAAGCATCTTTGCTGAAGGCAAAGCTTTTAACGTATTTAAATTTACCTTCCAAGCACAGAAGAAAACTATTCTCTGGAGAAAATGAAGCTGTCTGAAATATATTTAGGCATGATGAAATAAACATAATGGACCTATTGCAGTATGTTAGAGCTCCTGATGATGTGCATCTATTCTGAGGTACTTTACTTCAGGCTGGTGAAAATATTGATGACATGATGTGAAGCAACACAGGATTCTGATATAGTGGATTTACACTACCTAAAGATCAGGCCCAGATTATAGCACATAGTGAATGTCTTTAAGAAACATGATGCTGGACATAGATAAGAGGCCAACAGCCTAGGAAACTGTATTTCATTTATACAATGATCACAGTGCCCATACAGTGAGCCTGTGGCTTTGCCTGGCTGGAGCATCAGCTGAAGGGCTTCCTTCCTTTGTTTCTTGCTTTTGCCCCATTTGACTCCTCTGTTGTGCTGACGTAACTGTGGTATGAAGCAAGTCTGGGGACAAATGCTTTTGAAAATTAAGAAGGAGATAGTGGGATTTTCCCTGCCTTTGATGGATCAGTGTTTGATCTGACATGCAACAGAGCTGCCCAGTGACTCTGCTGCTGTCCACAGATGGAGAGTGTGCTGCACCCCAGCTGTGGTGGGAGGAAGGGATAGGACTAGTAACTCCACTGAACCTTTGCTAGTGTTGAAACTCACCTTCAGACCTGCTTGTGATTTCTTCCCCTTCTCATAAATAATTGCTTCTATTAGTGGCATACACTTATGAGCACATATAAACAGTTTGGTGTTTTACCAAGGCATTTAAATGGTACCAGATCCTGAAACCCTTACCCAGGGAAAATTATTTTTGAGGAAATTCTGCTTGAATCAGAATGATTCTACCATTTTTGACATGTATTCCCACTGACATATGTCAAACAAAATATTTACTCAGAAAGTTGATAGCACACTGTGGTTTGTGTAGATTTTTTAAAACTAATTAGTCTCGTCCTTAAGTCATGTGACTATTCTTTTCCATTTAACTCTCCAGAATATTTTTGTTTATGTTATCTGATGAACACTGTTTATTCAAGGGGTGCTGGTGTGTGCCTGAGAGAAGGAACACGAGTTTGTACAGTTAGCTATCTTTATCATGCCTTCTATCACAAGGATTAATCTCATATTTTCCTTATTTCTTGTGGCTCATTATCTTGAAGTTTCCAAACAATTCAGTTATGTGCTGAAACTGCTTTTCCATTAAAGTATTGGGGCAAACAATATAATTGATTTTAAGCTAGATACATTTCTGAACAGAGCTACATGACCTGGTTGCCTTCCAGAGCACGAGACTGGGTCTGATTACCAGAGAAATCTCTTGTTCTAGGAACTCAAAAGGGAACCTTGCAGACCTTTCATGTACCTGGTAGCACGGTCTCTGCAGACAGTAGTCAGCTCTTCCTATGCACAAACGATGGCAGATAGAGGCATTAATGTTAAAGTGCTGGATAAATCTTTACAGTGGCTGTTGTGTCAGCCCTTTAGCAAATTTGAATTTAATTGTGTTCCCAGATTGATATGTTAAAGATGAATGACACTTGCTCAAAATCAAGGAATCCCTTACAATGGAATTAAGAATGATTTCAACTTTTCTGTGTCATGTCTGAACAAATTGTGATCTTAAGTATTCATAAAAGTAGGTGAGCTCTATTCTGACAGTCTGCTCACTTTCTACTCTGTGGTTCATGGTCCTTTTCTGTGCAATTGTGAGGGCCTAGAAATAAAACAACACAATTTTGAGATAATATTAGTGTAGGAGATAATATAAAGGCTGGTCTTTATTGGAGGCCTCCAGGGGCAGATATGGAGAAATGCCCAAAATGCCCCCCCCATGGGGTGAATACAGTTTTATAAGTTTAGCAAATTAGCATAACTGACAAAAATCACCAATTAGAGACATAAGTGGTGAGGTAATTCTGACCTGGTTCAACCCTTTTCTGAGTCCTCTCCCCTCAGACAGGAACTAAACTTTGTTTATAAAAATGTCTTGGAGAGCTGATATCGACCTTGGCTTCCAGGAGAAACCAAGATAGGATAGGAGCCTTGGACCCCCAGCTTGGAGCCTCTGGAATGTGTTTTGTCTTTCTGCCTGTCAGGGCAGGGAAAAGTACTGGGGCTAGCTAGGAACTATGTAACTATACAACAATAGAGCTAGAATATATATATTTGAAGGAAGTATAAAAGCAAAAATTATTCTGGCATCAGGTCAGTCATATAGCCGTGATGCCTTTGGAAACATCAGGTTCAAGAGATGTTCAGGTAGCAGGAGCTTCCAGGGGTGATGCCGGGGCATTAGAACTAGGCACAAACATCCAGGTATTTGGATTGGCATCTCTCAAGCATATAATGTGGAAAGAGTAGTTATCAGATTATACGTACATGAATATTTTTGTTTAAAATTGCAGGAATGTTTGGAAATGATTCCTCTTGAATAATTACATTAGATTTTAAGCTCTTTCTTCAATGAGTTCAGATTGTACTGAATACAGGGTGTCTATTAGTGAGATATTTTCTTAGGTCTAGCCAACAACAGTGTCAGTGACAAATTTTGTCTGTGTATGAATGGCATGATAGGATTTAGACAATTTCTTATGGTATGATAGGATTTAGACACTTTCTTAAGAATAATTGTTTCAAATGTTCAGAGGAGAGTGAATACAGATTAACTTCCTCTTTGGCTTTTATACTTGAACTTCTCACATCAGTAGAAGGTTGAGATATTAATTTGAGATGCATGCAGTTAATTCAATATTAATTGCTCAAATACTGGCAGGATATGCATGGCTTTTCCCCAGGGGTTGTGTTCTTTGCTTTGAAAATGAATGTTTGTTCTAATTTCATAATATGCTGTTCAATGGAAAGGACTAAGTCTGTGCAGTACAAGGCAGAGGGGAATATTGACTTTTCATAGTTTTGAGGATGGCTAGAAAGTATGGAATTTTGTATAACATGGTAATGTCATACCCAAGCCACTCCAGCTAAACTAAATAACCCACTGAATTTATTTGCCTTTCACTAGGATTTCAATTTTATTTATTTTTCATGTTTATTCTCCTCTAGCATGTTCTTGGGAAAAAAGACAGGTTTTTACATGTTAGTATTTTCTTTTTCTCTTTTTGTCCTCAGAGTCCTTGGAAAATTTTGGTGCCACTTTATTTGTTCCTGTGAAAAGATTTTTGTATTTTTAATGCATGATAGCTTGATTTCATCTTTTCTTTACATCTTTTCAAACCAGCAGAATAATTTTAAGGCTGAAGTTGAAATACATTCTGAGTCTGATTCCTTACATTCAAAGATCTGAAAATCAAATATTTTTCAAATGAGTGGTTCATATGTGCCTTAGCATGGAAATTTTACGTCTTCAGAATATACCTACCATGCAGCTGGCAACTCACCACGAGACTGAAATTCCAAACTTCTCATACAGGAGAATCATATAGGATAATTTGTGTAACGTTTCACAGCAAAATACTTTTAAAGAATTAAATTTTACCACGAGTTTCCCTACTCATTTTAATACTTTGTGAAGTGGATTGTTGAATTATATAATGCATCAGATTTTACATAATAATAATTTGTAGTGCCTTAATTGGGAAAAAGAACAAAAGTCTAATGTGATTCTGAAATCTGGTTATATCAAAATTGTTGCTATTTCAATAATATGTCCAGGAACATAAAGAGAGGAATGGTGGAGAGGCTATCCTTGAAGGTGGTTTAAGTAAATAATTTTGAATGGAGCTTGATTTGTAGGGTGGCTCTGCTGGCTGAGGGCTTTTTTTGTAGCATTAGTATTTTCAATGAAAATTTTCATGGGATCATATTGTAGTTTTAAGCTAGAGTAGGACCAGCTGATTACATGTTCCATTCACTGTAGGCCTAGCTGTGTGTTTTTAAAAAATAAAAACCATTGTTACTGCTATGGTTGGGATTTCTGAATTCTGAAATCTTGATAATTATGCTGAAAACCACAAACATCTTTTGTTTTCATGCTAATCACTCAGCACTGTGATGATCCTGATCTGGAGGTGGAGCAGATATCACCATGCTCTTAAGACTTCTTCAAATGGATTGAATGAAACCATCACATCCTCTGCTTGACAGGAGTAGGGGGGAGATGCAGGATGAAGGGGAGAGGTAGATGAGATGCTTTGTAGTGCAGGAAACAAGAAATGTGTGCTAGGAGCCCAGAACCCCCGTGTGCTGGGCTGCACCCAAAGCCCCGTGGGCAGCAGGGCAGGGAGGGGATTCTGCCCCTCTGCCCCGCTCTGCTCAGACCCCACCTGCAGGGCTGCATCCAGCTCTGGGCTCCCAGCACAGCAAGGACAGGGACCTGCTGGAGCCAGCCCACAGGAGGCACCAAGGGCATCAGAGGGATGGAGCAGCTCTGCTCTGAGGAAAGGCTCAGAGAACTGGGATTGTCCAGCCTGGAACAGGGAACTCTTGGGGGTGACCCATCTGCAGCCTTCCAGTACCTGAAGGGAATCTACAAGAAACATGGAGAGAGACTACAAGGGTCTGGAGTGGCAGGACAAGGGAGAATGGTTTCAGAATGAAAGAGGACAAGTTTAGATTGGATATTAGGAAGAATTTCTAATAGGGTAGTGAGACACTGGACCAAGTTGCCTCAGAGAAGCTGTGAATACCCTATCACTGGAACTGTCCAAGACCAGGCTGGATGGAGCTCTGAGAAATCTGGTCTAGTGGAAGGTGGCCCTGCATGTGGCAGGAGGATTGAAACTGGATGATTTCTAAGGTCTCTTCTAATCCAAACCCTTCTATGATTCTATGATAAGTTCAGCTACATGGGTGGACTTAAAAGCAGTTGCTCCACAGAAACATACAAAGTTCTCTCTTTTTATTGTTAGGTCTGTGGCATTATGAGTGGCTTATGACTTCCTTCTTTTGCATTAGCAAGATTATGGAATGGGGACCACAAAAATGTCAGCCACACTGTCTGGTCAGCCAATGGCTTTCTGCAGGGGAAATAATTGCCACAATCTCATCCAGACTCTTCTTTCTTCTCCCACTAAAACAATCCTGGCTGCTCCTTGGTGGATATGAAGGCAGTAGCAGGTCGAGGTAGTAATGCGATACCAGATTGTGATATGAGGCTTTCCAAGCAGTATTACTCTCTAACTACATTTTTGAGGGCTCAGGTATTCTGCCTTTATTTCTTCACACCTTTATCTGATTTATAGGCTTGTCTCCGTTTAGAGACAAGTTTAGGAGAAAAACGTTCTGGAATGAGTGTTTCCTCAAAAAGAAAAGGGTTCCAACAATCCCTTTTTGCCAATCAGAAATGAATACTAGTGGATGAAAGTGAAAAAAACCCAAACAACAATTTATTGACCAACACATGACCACATGTGTTGGTCAATAAATGGTTGTTTGGGGTTTTTTATCTTTCATAAAAAAATGCTTTTATCTAGCATTTATTTATCTTTTCTCATGCCACAGTGGCCACATGGCATGAGAAAAGATAAATAAATGCTAGATATTGAACTGTCAGACCTTATCCCCCATGCACAAACACACACTGGAACAAAAATCCAAAATGCAAGGGAAAGAAAAAAGCCAGCAGTGGTTTGCCATGTGGTGGGGAGAAAATGGGTTTTTAGGGAAAAACAAACAAAGAAACAAACAAACAAAAACCTGACAGTAGATTCAAGCAACAGTGCAGGAAAACAGTTGTGAACCTGATGAGTCTATAGCATTGATCGCCTCTTCACAGCAGATGAGGCAGTTGGGCTTTCTCTCGACTTTTTTCCAAAACATGGTGCCAAAACAGAGCAGCTCCTCACCTTTCCCACTGGTATCTGATCTTGGACCAAAACCAAACCATCCAGTTCACTTCAAAAACCATAGAAGGATTGCTGCTGCTGCTGGTGCTGCAGCCTCTCCAAGGCCATGGAAAGAAAAAAAAACCTTTTGCCTCCGCTAACAAAAAAACCCCAAGCTAGCCAGGCCAAAAAAAACCCCCAAAAAACCGCAGACCGCACAGCATGCCAGATGCCTTGGGAGTGGGGCTTTGAAAAAGCCTTCTGAAGAGCTCCAAGGCCCCCCCATCCCTACAGACCCACCTTAAAAATACAGCAACCATTTTTGGGCATAAAGCAGGCAATCAGGGAATAGACTAATCATAAAATCACCCCAAGAGAAGCCTCTAAACCCTACTGTCTATTTTATCATCCCCCTCACATAGAAGAGGATGTCTTATGGAATAATTAATGTTCTACACCTATAATTCTTTTACCATTTTGCTGTGTTGTTGCAACTCTGAAACTGTGTATCCTGAGAGGAGGTATCTCGACAGGATTGCACAACTGATGTTTTTGGAAAGCCAGTTAGTATGATTTCTGGATTTATACAATGTCTCATCAAGTGTAAATTCACAGTGTGGTGCATTCAATGAAATGACCATTTCTAAAGGCTATTAAAGAAATTTAAATCAGTGTGCAGCAATAAAAAAAATGTAATAGTGGTCATATTATATCAACAGTTACACAGAAGGAAGAACAGCCTGCTCTGTTAAAACCTGAAGCGCATCCAGAACGATGCTAAAATTAACAGATATTTCTGCAAATATTGAAGCACTTAAGGTGCAAACAACTCCTAGTATTTACTTTCCTTGGGAGAATATATCGTGATTTCTGTACAATGGAAATTGATTATGTTTAATATTCTTAATTTGCATTTTTAGTAATATAATGGGATATATAAAGACAGATGTCATTCATGGTTCCTTTTATGAGGGCTAATAGTTTGGTTGAGCTTGTTGTATATTGCCTGCTTAATATGAAACTGGAGTGGGCTGTATTATGTACCATAGGCACAATAAAACAACTCATGAAAGAATAGTTGAATTGAGGATTTAACATGCCTTGTGAAATAAAAGTGGTTTGTGCTGCTGTAACTTATATCTACTTTGCCAAATACAGATGCAGATGCAGAATTCAGGTGTTTGAAAGGAGTTTTGCTGCTTTGTTATAGCTCTCCCTGTGAATATCTATGTACAACATGCATGCTTTTAGGTAAATCTTATATGTATATGTATATATAGGAAAAAACCTGTAAATCAAGTCAAGTTTAGAGCAAAGTCATAGATACTCTCTTAGTCTGTTGAAATACAAAGAAAATTTTTTTAGCTGTCCACATAAAAATATGAATGTAATATCCACAGTTACAACTTTCCCCTGTGAGTTTCCTATTTCTGGATTATGATTGACCATGAATAATATCTGACTGAAAGGCAACTGAGTATTCCCAGCAAAGGCAACAGTGAGTTACAATTGAGAAAATATTGTTTTATTGAAGGAGAAGGTGTTTTAACAATGTGCATGTTGATTGTGCTGGTTTTGGTTGGGGCAGAATTAATTTTCTTCTCAGTGGCTGGTGTGGAGCTGTGTTTTGGGTTTGTGCTGAACACGGGGTAGACAATACAGATGTTTTTGTTACTGCTGAGCAAGAATTGCACAGATCCAATGCCTTTACTG
This sequence comes from Rhabdornis inornatus, assembly GCA_013397075.1. Classification (NCBI taxonomy): domain Eukaryota; kingdom Metazoa; phylum Chordata; class Aves; order Passeriformes; family Rhabdornithidae; genus Rhabdornis; species Rhabdornis inornatus. The sequence continues at coordinate 32,592 of VWZS01002160.1, read as the reverse complement.
CTTTTTTTACTGCCACTCTGGTGAGGAGGTTGGGGATGCATGGGAACTTGATTTTATTGTATATCCTAAAACAATATGGGTAAATATTTATCTACATTAGCCCCCGTAGCTTTTTAATGGTTTCATGAAACACAAAAATACTTTTGTTTCTATTGATAATTAAAGGAAAGACAGAAATTTGGGTTTGAAAAACATATTTAGGAAACCCCTGAAATTTCATTTGTAGCTTGACCAAGGTTGTCTGCACAGAAGTTTATCTTTTTGCCAGAAATTTTAATTCTGTAGTACAGCGTGCACAAGTAGTTTATATTTTTTCTGTCTGTGACTCTAGTGCCAATCAAACTACTGACAAAGACTTTTTTGTAGCGTTTAAAATGTGTGTGGGAAAAGAACAGTAGGTTTTGATCACCAAGATATGTAAGAAGGGGAAGGAATTGCTTTGGTTTATTTTGTTATGCTTACTATTTTTTTAGGAAAAAGTGATGGAGATTTAAAGAAGCATTCAGAATTCCTTGGGAACACAAATGGGAAAATTATCTTTCACTTTTCACCTCATCTGAGATGAGTTTTGTTATTGGGAGTTAAAGAATTTTTTTGTTTAGAGGATCTATATCCCTATACTTTTACCCCCAGCTGTCTCAATACTTTAGTTTTTAGAGAAGAAATTGTACAGCTTGAGAGAAAACATGGAGGAAAACCCATTCTCTGTAGGTACAAAAAAAAAAGCCTTTTGGGGAGAGCAGAATTTTGGGGTCAAAATAAATTGTACTGCACTCCCAAAATGAAATTTCTTAGAACAGCAAAGCTAGATATTGCCAAACAGGTTGAAAAAGTTTTCTTGGCTCGCACCAGTCTGTCTTTCCCTTCCAGGGGCATCATAGGCATTAAATTCACTAAGTTTTGCTGAAAAGAGAGTAATGTATTTGCCCTTTGGAAGGCTCCCCATACTTCAAGTGTTAAAATAACATTAGATTAAAGTGACTGTTTTCCTCCTGAACTTCTGCTGACATTTAAAGTACCTGCTCCCATTGTCCACACACTTTGGTTGGGATTTGTGTTTTCCTTTCTTGTGCATTTATGGAGAATTCTCTCTCTTATCAGACTGCACTTTATTAGATAGGAGGAGATAAGTTCTTTTGGTCTCCTCTTGGAACAAACCACTTTGGCACTTCAGTATTCGTGAGATTATTTTTCTGCTTACAAAACTGACAGAATACAGTTTTAAAACTGCTTCTTCAGCAAATAATACATAATTATAAAAGAATTACCCTTTCCATGACCAAACTTATTTACTCATAAATGCCCAGAAAAAGACATGTTTCAGACGGGAAAGGCAGTGTGGTACAATGCATTCTTGCTAAATTACTTTTTCTAAATGACTGTTGTTTTCAAGGCTTTTTTGCAGTGGTTGAAACTTGGCAAAAAAGAATTGACACTGAAAAAGGAGAATATGTCAATCTGTGTCCCAAAGCCCTAAGTTTGGTTTTTCTTGCTCTCTTCACAATATATGTAAATACTGATGAATTATCATCTCTATTTAGCTGAATTATGTGATGAAGATATTTCCTCTGGGAATAATTGCTTTGGTACACATTTTTTACATAATATGATACACATTTCTTACAAAATAGCATTTCTGTTTATGTTTATTTTCCCTTCATGTGTCCTGTTGTCCCTTTTCTCTTAATGAGGAAGATTTTGGGAGAAATGAATGAACACTTTCTGAATCCAGACCTGCTGCTTTTCTTCCTGTTTCAATGGTTGAACTTTCTGCTCGATAATACTGCTATTGTGCATAGTTTGCCTTCGTGTGGAAAACTGATGTGTTTTTGACAGCCTGGAGAATCTTTGATCCTGTCATTTTTTAAATGTTTCACCATCTATTTCAACTCTCCATCTAGCAGATTGACAGAACAGACAGGATCACGTTTTGGAGTGAAAAGTCTAAAAGGGTCAGTATTCTAAATCAAACCTTTGTTTTGAATGCTGAATGACTGAGATACAGCATCCCCTTCTATTCTGCTTGCTTTTGCAGTAATTAGCCCTGTTTCCAAGGCAGACTCACCCTTTTGAAATGCTCTATGAGAAGGAATGTAGACTAGGAACAAATAAGTCCCAATAACACATTTTGAAGCAAGTAACTCACTCAGAGGTGAAGTTGCACTCTGAAAAGAGTTCTGACACTGCAGGAAACCCAAAATAGTGCTTGTGTGCAAGACCTTGGTAGCTCTCTCTTTCTGACTCCCAAGTCAAATGTTAGATGAGTAAAGAAAAAGGCTGGTTTGACTGGGAGTTCTTCTTATGTATTTATCTTTTCTTGGGTTTCCACTGTAAGTAGTGTGAAGTACAGTAAAATCTTTTATTCTGTTTGTAAAAGCAGAGCAATCTTAAAGTTACAGAGCATCACTAAGTATTAGATCATAATGTCCTCATGCCACAGTGTTACTCAAACTGACACATAGTACGAAAATTAAAAAACCAGCTAAGCAAAAAAGTACCCCAAACCAAAACACATATTCTGCTTTCTTTCCTTAAAGCCTTGTTGGTGACTGTAATTTTCACCTCTTCTGCCCTGTCGGAATTTAAAAAAGGGCAAAAATCAGAAAATACTTTATCTCTTACTCCATCTTTTTGTTGGTTTGTTTTCAGGCACACTGGTCCAAAAATAATTTTAAGGAAAACATGTAGAAATGGACCCCACCAGCTCCTGTAATACCATTTAGTTTTCTCCCCACTCCTGTTTCCTCTGTCTGTTTTCTTTTTTTTCTCTTCTGGAGAGAGTAAGAATGAGCACAATGTCAATAAGCTGACTGGACTTGCATTTAGAGAGCTGACCTATAAGGAAAATGCTGTGAATACTCAATGTTGATAATCTCAGTAGCTCAAAACAAAAGGTGCATAACAAAGACTTAAAATGTATCAGATTAATGCATAAAAAAAATAATAATTTGACTTTTTCTCCACTTACAGGTATACTGCCTCCTGAAGCCTCTTGTCATGTAACTGAAATGTTATCAATACATTCTTTTCTCATAATAGGCTTTTTCCATCTGTTCACTTGCAGAACATTCAGTTTTCTCATCTGAAACTACAGCTTCCAATTATTCTGATCCTTGAAAAATGAATGCACTAATTGTCCTCATCCATTACAACATTTGCTTGTCTTTGACTCCAACAATTGATAGTTTTCTCACTTCTTATACTGGTTTTGACATTTCAGCTTTCTGAGGACTCTTAATTTTTCTGTTCTCCAGTTCCCTGAGTGACATGAACTCGCAGAGGTGAACACACACTTACATTTGCTTCCTCTGGCATACAAGGAAAGGAGCAAAAAGATCCTGCATTTTTCACAAGCAGAAAATAAGGTTAGAGCTCAAAAGTCACTTTGTATTTGGAATATCTTATGAAATAGTGATAGGTTAGAGATAGCAGCAATTTTTGTAAATAGCCTGGAGATTTATTCTTGAATAATCACTTTGCCAACTCAGCTATTTCCATCAGTTTCAAGAGACTCCAAAATATGTGATTTTGCAAAAACATTCACCACCTCTTCTGCTCTATGTGTGACCTTGGTTGATTCCAAGTTCAGGGTAGACCACAAGATTGTCATATGAAAGAATAAGAATGATATATTTTCTGCAAACATAGGTGAGTTAAAGCTTTGAATGAAAACCAGAATACTCTGTAGAATATCCGTGGGTATTGCAATGAAGCAGGATATCAGTTTTCCAAGATTATTTTTTTCTCTGTCAAAACATAGATGCTTTCTTACAGACAAGTTTATTTGTTAGGATTTTGTGTAGACATGGTTTCCCAGATAACCCTTGGTATTGCCTCTATATTTTTCTTTATAGACAGAAGACTTGAGCCTTCTCTGAATGGAAAAGAATGGTTGGAAAAGGTAACAGTGCCTGGTTTTCAAGACTGGAAATTTTTGAGACTGGAAATTACTTTTACAACAGCATGTACATTTTTTTGTTGAAAAATGAGGTTTCTGAAAAGTCTTATGAGACTTAACATTTCTTTCAGCACAGTAATAGATATTTTTAGGCAATGTGGCACAGTTAAATTCAAAATATGTGATAAATAGTTAACAAAAAAGTCAATTTTTTATTTCTGGTCTTTGTATGATATTTGGGATTAGCTCAATATACTTCACTTTTGAGTTTCTGAGTAGCTCAGAGTCCAATTATCAATCTTAACTAAGCATAACAACTGCTTTAGTGACTTTCCACATGGCAACTTATGTTAATTTATAGATACACATGCCGTAAGGCTAAACCTTTACACAGGAGGTATTGAAGCTCATAATGATGCATGCAATCCAGGCTGGGAGCTTTTCAATCTCAAGAAGAAAGTAACAGATTGATATTTTAGAACTGGAGGGGAAATAAGCTTGTTTTTATAAACAAATTAATTCATCCATGACTTCATTAAAACACCCCATTATTTAGAATTATAGGTTATGTTTCCATCTCACTTAGAGAAGGAAAATATTATTTGTGACAAAGCCTCTCAGCCTTTTCTGTTTGGCTACTACAGTGAGTAAACAAATGAAATAAATGCACGGTGGCAGGAGTTTCAGGGCCTCTTCTCCTCCTTAATTTCCTGTTGCTGGATTAGATTAATTTGTTGGTTGTACATTTATGACACCTGTATCAGCAAAGAACCTGCGTCCTTGAGTCAATGGGCAAGGTTGGATGGTTGCTGGTGGTTGGATTGTTGGAGGACAAGGAGAGATGGTTGCTGGTTATTTAGGAATCTAGTTCTCCTTGGAAGCAAACAAGCTGAGGGAAATACAACTACATTTATTTTACAAGTGTAGCACCTCAGGAAAGCAAGTTGTCTTTTATTGTTTGGGAAGACAGCAGATCAATCATCTTTTGTTTTATCTGTCAGTGCTTAAATGGTTTTTAAGCACTGCACACTTTGAAATCTAAAAGCAGTATAAAAATACCAACTAACAATCAGAAATCTAGAGAAAAGAGATTTACAAAGGAAATTTTTTTAGTAGCAGGGAGGTCACTCTTTCTGTGCATCACTTTTTTACTCAATAAGAAAAAACCCTTCTAAATGGATGTTTTATTTTTAATACAGCAGAAGTGCACTAGTACACTATACAGAGACTTGGTTTTCTTTGCTCTTTTGGGTTTAAATTGGATTGTAACAACCACGACATCATTTTACTCTTTTACCAACTGCACGAATAGCACCATTAATTTTTTGTTTTGTTAAATTGAGTGCACACAGTGTGAAGCACTCCTGGTGCTCTAGGATGAAGTTGCTGTGCTCTAAATTGGGTCTTTGTTTTCAGTGATGCCACCGCAAAAGAAGTTAAATTATTCTGCATGAGCAGAATCTGCATGTGCAGAATCAGTTGGTAGGACAAGAAATGACTGAAGATGATAATGAGTTTTGTTAAACCACAGTGCATCAGGAGAGAAGGTGTAGGGGAGATCTCGTTGGTACTGAAATAGCTAACAGAGTGGTGTAGAGAGGGTGGGGTCAAGTTTTCTCAGAAGTCACGGCAGAAAGCAAGAGGCAGTAGATACAACTTGAATTGGGTCTGGCTGGAACGCAGTTAGATTTCTGTACAGCAGCTCTCATCCTGCTGGGCTTTGTACTTCTATCCGGAGAAATGTTGTGAACACACCAGTGATTTGGCTACTGCTGAGTAGTGCTTGCACGTCCCCAAGACTGTCTCTGCAGCCCTCCTGCCCCCAAAAGGCCAGGAGGCTGGGATAGGAAAGGAGAAATGTCCTCTTAAGAGGGGACATAGCCAGGAGAGCTGACATACTCTTACCAAAAGCTTATTCCATACCATGCAGCAATAAAAGCCAAGAGAAAAGAGGAGGAGGGAGACATCTGTTGTTAAGGTGTCTGTCTTCTGGAGGCAGTGACCAGGCATTGCCTGCTGATGGCAAGAAGAGAAAAAGTTCTTTTTCCACCCCTTTGCTTATGCATGTAGCCCTTCTTTTCTTTATAAATTGTCTGAATCTCTGTCCATTGGAAACTGCCTACAGTGCCTTGAGAGTGCAATGATGTATCAGCTTGTCCACATTGCTTTGAGAGTTTTTAATTTATTTCTTGTTTATTTAGACAGTTTCTTTAATTTATGAGGTGTTAGTGTGTGGAAAACATGAAAATCTTTGTAAATATGTATCATGTTAACTGGGTTTTATGTATGATTTGATATTTTTGTCCTTGACAAATCTAGGCCACAGTCATATTTTCTAGGTGTTAATAAAATGTTTAATAACTTCAGTCATCATCGCTTCATTTTCTGAAAATAGACTGATTAGGGATTCTTTGCATATCTCTGTCTTTTCTTATACGGTAGAAGATAAGGTAAAATATTATATATACTTTTTTAGCCTTGTCCTCTGATTTGTGTTTCAAGATAACTATGAATAGTCTGGAATGAAAAGGGGAATAAATCACACAGTATTTATATACTTAAAAATGTTCCCAAAGATCCAGTGGATTCCTCTGGAGCATTTTTAAAAAAACAGGCTGAACAATTTTGAAACAATGTTTCAAATCTCACTTAAATTGACTTCTCTCTGAAAAGTGACTGAAAAAACAAAGAAAAAAGAAAACATCAGCTTTTAGTGTATCTTCTACTGCTTGTTATTTTTGCTCCATAAATAAGCAGTAGATTTAAATTTTCTTCTGCTGTTTTCCTCTAAGTTATTCATAAAATATTTTCTTGTTCCTTTATATCCCTTGGCGGTTAGAACTGGTCTTGTGTTTGCCTTGCTTATTTTATTCAGTGCTCATGTCGTCTCTTTAAACTCATACTTAATCATATCATTATTCCTAATTTTCCTGTTTATGATAGTTTAGATTATTTGTCACATTTCTTGTAGTCTTACTATTCTATAACTGCTTCTTCCTTCTCCTGCATATTGGGATACCTTTCCTTTCAGTACTGCATTTTCCAGTAGCCATCTATTCTTCTGTTATTTTTTGACTCTTAGGAAAAGAGGCAAAGGATTTTCTCCTGGAATTCTGACTGCCACTTACCTTAGTATAATACACTGTGGTTTGGGATTTTTTGAAGTCCATCATTCTTGGCTCATGCATAGGCTTTGGAATAGTCCTTTGCATAGGAATAGTATAATTCTGAGGTTATGGTATTATTACTATGACTTTTTTACAGCCTGGCAATTGTTAATTTTTTTTTCCTGAAGAAAGCATACTACTGTGAAGAAATAGTACAATTAAAGGCATTCTTGCAAAAAAATGAGATGTGGGCCTAAGGATTTATTTCATTCTTCCTATTAATATTTCAATGAAATAATAAGTGCTGATAAATTCAGCAACATTTTCATTGTACAACATTTTATCATTAAAGAGAAGTGTCTACAGAAATATATTTCATTTATGCTTTCAGTCTATCCCTAGGCATAGAGTAGCTACTTTGAAGTTTTATCCAAAGTAATTTTCAAAGAATATTTTCAAATATTTGTTACAAAATGAGTGGGCAAAGACAAGAAATGTGGCCCTGATTTATAGTGACTCCTGCTGGGACACAGGAAGCTGATGGCAGCATTCAAAAGAAATATGCCAGTTGTGCAAGGGGAAGAGAGTCCATTGACAGGTGAATCACCTTGTCTGTTACTGAAGAAAGGATGCCTAATAATTGTCTTTAGAGGAAAGGTAGTATTTTATATCATGATGGAATTCTACAAAATCCAAAGCAAATAGTTCAGATTGAAATGGGGCTATTTCATGAAGTTATGAAACAAGTTATTTTTGGTTTTTTATACATAAATAGAAATTTTACTTAAATACAACACTCTCAGGCACATGTTGTGATCCTTGTGATCCTTGTGAGTGCCTTCCAACTCAGGATTCTATGACTAAGTCTGGTCATGCAAAGGATAAAGCTGATAATTTAAGGATATAAAATAGCATTTTTTAGCACCTCCAGCCACTACTCTCAGTTGCAGGTAAGATCTTCAACTATTTTGAAGCCATTACTAACTGAAAATAGAGGGTTTTTTCTGGCATCAAACATTCTATTTTCAACTCTTATTGATACAAGAACTGGAAAGAGCTATTAAATACTATTTGTCAACTTTTTATTAATGTTTGGCTAAATTGTTAAACTTATTCCCAAGAACATCTCTGGAGATGAGATTCATTCTGTGATTCTGATAATAAATTTAACAGGAGATATAATCCTAGTACTTCAGGTTTAGCCTGGTATTCAAATATAGAAAGTTAAATGATTTTTAACAGGGACAGAAGACCTTGGTTTTTTGTTTTGTATTTTTTTATAAATAGAATTTCTTGAACGTTTTTCTCTAATATTTATTGCTATGCAGAGGGTAATATTATAGATAGACTATAGATGTAAGAGGAGTCTGTTCTTGATTCACAAGGAATTGGAAATTTTGTGAGTTTTTAAGGCAGTGTGATTTACTAAACCAATATTTAGTACCTCTGAAATCCATATAATTACATGGTGTAACTCAACTGAATAGGAGTTTTGCCATGTTTAAAATTAGGCCAAATGACACAACCAGAGTTAGTTATTAGAAAATAATTCTTGCATAGCCTTAGGTCCCTTTATTTGAATATTTTTATTTAACTGCTTATTAGCACCTGCTGTGCTGCATTTACATGGTGCTTTTTGATCAGCAGGTAAGCACTGAACATGCACATTGCAGTGAGAGAATAGAGCAAATCTGGTGGTCCTATGGATAAGGCAGGTATGCTGGCACTTGTGAGATGAGGAGATTCACTGTCATAGAATGTAATGTAACTTCAAAAATTTTAAGTTTTACTCATGAAGTGCAATTATTATCTTTTTATAATTGTAGTTTATCTATTTTCATGAAAACTGCTGTCCACAAGCAATGAGAAGAGAACTTTGTGAAACTGTATCTATAATCTCAGTATAAAACATTACAGAAGCCACATAAATATTCCAAATAACCCATTGATGCTTGCAATCATTATTTGCATCATTGCTGCTTTTTGAAATAATAATTATTTAGAAAGCAACCTGGCCTGTATGAGAGTATGAGAATAATGTTCATAAACCACTGATGGTTTTGGTTTTTCCTGAGTAGTAGTTCTGAGTTAAATCACTTTTGGCTTTGACACTATGTTTTCCTTTACCAGTGTCTGACAACCCCTGAAGTTGTTCAGCCAGTGGAAGACTAAAAGCTAACAGCAAGTTTAGTCAGCATAGCTGGAAAAAAATACACCTGTTGTGGTAGCACACAGTAATTATATATTTCACTTGATTTCTGGAGTGTAGCTCTTGAAACTCAGAGCATAATCTAGTATTACTACTTTTACTTATTGTCTATTTTTATTCACTAAATGAGAACGCTTAATCAAGTGCCATATGCACTTTTGATGAAACTTGTAAAACACTTAAATTTGAAAGGATACTGGATTAGCAGATCTAGTATCCCTCCTTTGCTTTATTTTTTCCCCCAGGAGTTCATTAATTAATAGCGTAGTTGAGCAAGGAAGTGAAGTATAGAGAGAGTAGTTTATTGTTTTAAGTGGGACTAAAACTGGGATTAGCAAATACGGAACTTTTGTGGAAAATTCTGGCATTTGCAGGATGAAAATATCTATTTTAAAATCTAATTATATAATTACAGAGTTACATGTTTTGTAGTGTTGCCATGAGCTCATTTTCAGCTCCCATTTATCACTATTATTTATGTAGTTATGCCTGCTACTCTTACATGATTCTGTAGGCCAAGCAACATTATCAAAGATGACTTGGGCACACAGTATACTTGCTGTTTGAAGAGGAGTCTACTGTTACAGATGCAGGAATAATTTTAGGATCCTAAGAACAGAACAAACCACTCTGCAAAGACCACCTAGCATATCAAACTGTGCAGTCAAAACAGGATTCTTTTGATTCGAGTCCTCAGATAAGGAAGAGGAGAAAAGCCAATGTCAGGCAAGAATTGGATTATTATAAACAGCATAATAAAAGCAGCCTACTTTATGCAGATTTGGGGTTATGCTGTAATCATGAGGACATGGGATCATATTAAGGAAGCCTTAGGTATGGTTATGGTTAGATGAAATGTCTTCCATGCAGGTAGTTCTGATGAATAAAATGAAAGAACAAACCCAAACCTATAGAAACCTTACTCTTTCTCAAATAATCCTCTTCTGGTAATAACTGTCAAGAAAGGAATTCAAAGAAAAGTTGTGGAATAAATTCTATGCTTACAGCTGGACTGTGATGAGAGGAAGCATGTGTTCTCTAGGTCTCAACTTCTCTTTTTTTGCCTCTTGGAAGGAACAATATTGGTGGGTTCAGTATTCTTAGGGTAAAAATACCTTATAGCATTGCCTGTTGCCTGCATGTTAATCCAGCAAATGAAATGGAAGTTGTACCTGTTAGTGTTAGTTTGGTTGTCATGTCCTTTGCTGGTTTCTCGAGGCTGTGATGCTTTCTTCTTAAGCCAGCTATTTATTACTTGATTAGTTGCAAGTATGTAGCTGTCTAGTGAAGAAGAGCCCTGTTATATGGTGAGAAAAATGAGCAGATGGTCAGATGAATAGATATTGACTGTGGATATTCTTAAGGACATAGCAAACAGCCCCTTCAGTCTGTTAGGTGAGTGGTTTTTTTCCCTCTGGAGTGCAATTATCTGCCTTTTAAGGTAAAGAGGGGGACAAATGTAAGGCATGTCAGTGAAGTTATGAATGCCTTTGAGATGAAATTGTCACTACCTCAAATAAGTGATAGTGATTTTTTTTGTTTTTGTTTCTTTTATTTTCCCTCCTGTGTCTTGTTTCAGCTCTGCCTCTTTAATGTCAAGAAAATTTTCTTTCTTTGTGCACTCCTGCTGCCTTCATGTCAGTGTAATTCTTTTGTTTCCTTTCTCCCTGATTTTGATATCACTGCCAGCCCTCCTTGTATCTATCACTTGTATCCAAAGATCACAGAGGTCAGTAATGTTAGATCTCTATATATAGAAGTTTGTTCTGTGGAAGCTTTGAGGTTTTTCAAAATTGTTTTTCTTTCTATGTAGTTAAAGTGAAGAAACAAAGAAAAGAGAAGGTGAAGAACAATGTTGATCACCTTTCCCCACTCCCAGAATATCCATTAGCTTTTTTATCAGGGCACTTGCTTTTGACATCAGGGATCCATGTTCCAGGTATTAACCTCTAAGCTGTTTCAAACTTCTGTTCTACCTAATCCATAACAGGGAGTTTGCACTATTGTATCTCCTTGGGCTCTGGATTTATATCCTAAATAAATAGTTGTTCTGTAATGAATATGTTTTTGCCTCTCACTGCAGCTGTACTGTTTTCTAAAAGGTAATCATTCATTGAATGAAATAAAGGTAAAAATATGTAGGTCAGAGTCTGAATTTAGACATGTGAAATCTACCCTCAATCTATGAATGTCTTTTCTAGAGGGGGGTATCTTAGAATGTGTCTCACCCATACTTGGCTAAAGACATGGTTAGCATGAAGAAGACATCAGCAGCAGCTCTGGTTTATGAATTTTTCCACCATTGGACAGAGATATGTTTGCCTGTTTTCTCCCTTTGCTTATTTGAACCAGGATTCATGTACATCCCAATATCTGATTTTAAGAACAACCTATCCTTCTGAAACTAGGTCATACATTCATTAGAAGTATTTCTGTGTGAACAAAGGAATATTTTCTAACAAAAAATTTCTTCAGAAAAGTTCATCAGCTGTATCCCTGACACATGGACTACTTTGTTTAATCTCTTGTATTAGATGACAAATTAGTGTTGAAATTTCTTTTAGTTTGGGATCCTATTTCTTTGGCCTCTTTTCATATCTTTTTTTTTTTTTTTCCCTTTTTTAATTACCTGGAGTTCATAGGATACCTGATAAATTATGGGCTGAAACGGAAACAATTTTCTCAGGATTCTCAATTGTCCCTTTAGGTTCTGGCCTGCTCTTCTGCATGTCATGCCTGGAGTATGTGAGAGTTGAGTAAAGTCAACACAAGTTTTTGAACCACACACAAATTTACGGTTGCTAAGTTTAACAATTTTAATTTTGAATGAGCATCAGTAATGGCAGTAATGCTGCCAGGGGAGAAAGACTGGCAGTGAGGTTGTAATCTGGTTTAGTTCTTTGTAATTGGATGGATTAATATAGTTTTTAATCCATTAAATCTCATGGCCAGTAATAGGACCAGAGGGAACAGCATGAAATTTTGTAAGTGGAGGTATTAGTTGGGTATTAGGAAAAAAAATTCACTCAGAGGGTGGTCAGGCACTGACCTGGAACAGGCTCCCTGGTGAAGTTGTCACAGCACCAAGCCTTACAGAGCTCAACAAGTGTTTGGACAACACTCTCTAGTACATGGTTGTGCAGAGCCACAAGTTGGCCTCAGTGATCCTTATGGGATCCTCCCAGCTCAGGATAATCTATGATTCAATTAAGTATTTTGTTAGGTTACTCCCTCTCTGTTCTTCAGAAAGGGAACAAAAGCATAAAGATATGGAGCTCTAAAAAGCATGTTGTAAAACCCCAAAATATTTTGTAAATATGTCTAGTCACATCTCTTATTACATTACTGGGAAAGAAGATACTCCCTACTGGATAAAGGCTAGTATAACATATGGTCATGTTATGAGGCTAATCTGGGTACCTCTATCTGCTGCAGTTGCAGCAGAAGATGGCAGTCTTTATTCAGTCTAGAATGCCTAGACTAAATATTTTGATTTCAAAAGAGCAGTAAACACTCTTATCTGTTAAGCAAACCTATATGCAAATAGTAATATAGTAAATCTTTTCTAAGCATGTCATTTCTGCATTAACAGCTATGTAATAAAGCAGAAACTATGTTTTGCATTATTAAAGCATCAAACGAATCAAATTATGCCGCTCTAATGCTTCATTGAGCATCAGCAAGCTAAGCTGTCCTGTGCTTTGTACGCTTACATTTTTTTTTAACAGAAAGATGTGTAGAGGGTAAAAGTTTACAGTCAAATAAAGGTAAATAACTGGTTCTTCTATCAGTTTAGATGTACTGAAAACTTCTGATGGTATGATAGGAGATATCCTTCTTAAACTAAAGGTATATTATTTCAAACGTTTTTATTCTGTACACTTCAGAAACGTCTACAGGTGGCAGGCCTAACTCGTTCCTAAAAGCTGCATCAACAGCTTGAAGGAGTGTCCCCTGGACTTTTTTCCACTCTTTCTTTTCTTGGAGGTAATGATAGGCACTCATTAAACATAATTTATTTTCTGTACATTTTCATTTTGTCCTCTAAATTTTTGAACAGTACTAATAATAATTCTTATTTAAGTGGCTCTGTCACTGATGAAGATGTTGCGTTCATGCTAAGAGGAGTCTTCCACTGGGTAAGGTCATTTACCTTCTAAGATTATAATTCTCTGGTGTGTTGTCCACGGTTCTATAATGTGATGAGTAAGAGCTTCCTATATTTGCTTTCTTGTCATCAGCATAAACTGTGATAGATTACTTCAAGAATGAATAGATACATGATCCACAACTTGCTCCATGTACTTCTGTCTTTTCTTGCTCTTCAAAGAAAAAATTCCTTTTTCCTTTAACCAGACAGTTTCTGACTTATTCTGACTAATTATACATGTTTTAAATGTTGAAGTCACCGAGGTTCACTGAAGTCACTGAAGTTTTAAAGGTGTGGTCTTTCCCTGAATAATCACAGAGGTAATTTGACTTTGTTTTGTGAAATAGAATATGCTGTCTTCTGTGATTTTTGGGGGGTGAAAATTTATTTACATCTCTGTTGTCAGATCTTTGTCTGGTTTGGCATTTGATTTTGGGGTTTTTTTTGGTTGGTTTGGTTTTGGTTTTAGTTGTTTGGGTTTTTTTATACTTACAAGAAGAGGATTAATATTATAACCCACCAGGAAGTATTGCATTTATTTTCTTGAGGTAAAACTTGCCACTAAACTCTGTTGCAGATTCTCCACCCTTATGAAATAGAGGTTCACAGGAGAGAAACCAACTGGTTTTATAAAGGCAGTGAGAGATTTGTCACTTCCAAATGTCACAGATGTGACATACATATCTTCCAGTGTGCTACAAATGAACTGGGTGGAAAATACTTTCCATCTCATAAGAGTTTGACTTTCCTGTATTTCTTATCTCCTCTCAGGTAAAACCCAAACCTTTCCATGCAGAGTTAGAATCATAGAACCATTAAGATCGGAAAAAACCTCCAAGATCACTGAGTTAAACCTTTAACTGATCCCACCTTTTCAACTACACTGTAACACTAAAGGACACATCCAGTCATTGCTTGAACACCTCCAGGATGGTGAACTGTTGGAGATCATATCTCAAAACATTGAAGAAATTTTACTCACCTGAGAATATCACAGTTCAAAATATTCCTTTTCTTAAATCATTGTCCAGACTTGCTACACTCTCAAGGAGAATTATGTTTTTGTCTAATCAAAGTTTTCCTCAACTCCCCTCAAATTTCTAGTAATGTTCATATGTAAAAGACTAATCCTGCAAGGTTTTGTGTAAATTTAAGCACTGCCAAAATGTCTTTGCATTAATTATGACCAACATGCTGACTAACAGAAGGAATCCTGCTGTAGCATGATCAAGATATATTTTTTTCAATTCTTCCAAGCCTTAAAACAAATTAGATTACAATAATTTTTTGTTTTGGTAGTTCTTCAAAATAGACTGTTATATTTTATCGGTTCATAGGCTATATAAAATTATCCTACCTGTCTCTTATTTCTTTACATATTTTTCTTATCTTTATTCTTCATCTTATTTCTTTATTTTTCCAATCTTTCTGTCTGGAAAACCTTTGTGATACTTTCAAAATTATAAACTTACCCATTTCTTGTGGGAAGAATGAAACTTATGCTGATAGATCTCTAAAACTTCACAAAATTCACGGAGTATTTCAGCTGTGACTAAGGCTACCTACCGACTATGAGGTAGGTAGAAGTTGATGATAATAATAATATAATTAAAAGTATCTTGCACTATTGCAAGGTATTATCCTGCAACAGTCTTGCATTCCAGTCTGATGTCCCTTGCTATGTCTTTGCCCACGTGACTCCAGCAAAGCTAGCATGACCCTAGAAGTAAAACAGCTGCATTTGCACTGTGCCAGTCTAAAAAGTCCTGTTCTGCCTCCACTTAACCAGCACTAGCTTGGCAATCTCTGCCCTCCAGTATGTACTATAAACACATCATTTCAGAACTAAGTGGTTCATGAGAGAGCTATACAGGTAGAGTGCATTCAGCCAAGCGAGAGAGGAGCTTGACTGAACATTCATGAGTGCTGTAATTTTATTTTGAGGGACGTGTCATTTTCTCTGTGATACTGGATGAACTACAATTGCCAAGTTCATAATCAGTGTTGTGATGGATACTGAGTAGCATGAAGCAGGAACTGAGTGGCAGAAGGAAATGTAGTGTCTGATAGGCTTTTCTGAGCTGAGCAGAAATCAGTTATAATGTCTAAAATGTCTAAATGTCTACATTTTAGATGTCTACCTTCCCTGAAAGCAGGTGCAATTAGCAATTTTCACTGTCAATTCAGTAGTTCCCAGTCTCTTCTGTTATGCTGTCCCCCTGTCAAATACAGAAAGTCCATGACATGATGGAAATCTTCCAATAGTATAAATATAGACAATGTAGTGATGTTATTGTAGCTGTTTTATGAGAGAATAATGGAACTAAATAACTAAATGTATAATCTTCCACTTGCCATGGCTTACCAAATCACCCTTTTACTCATTGGCAGTTTTTATTCTTGACATAAGGCATCACATCAGTTCATCTGCTACTTCAAATCAGAATGTGTTAGCAGCATCCTGTGGTTTTCTCCTGTTTATGCCTGTAGTTGTAGCAGAAACTATATTTATTCGTGTTTGATACAGACAGGTGCTCTCTTCAATTTTACAGTTCTTAAAGTCCTTGGAATTTGATGACCCTTGTGGGACCCTACCAACTTAGGATATTCTATGATTCTACAAATAAGTTTCTTCTAAATTATGGCTTAGATTTGAGAAGCTAACAAAATTTAGTCAAACTTATTTCCCATTATGAAAGTGGACGTTACTTTCCCTAATTAAATTTGCTTAGCTGCTGTATTTGTTATTTTTAGGTACATTTGAAGTTTATATGACTATAGTATCAGAGAAAAATAAGGACTTTTTTCTCTAGTAAATAGGTAATTACTAATTCTGCTGATATTGGTTCTATGCCAACAGGAGCTAAATAATAAGTAGCTAGTAATAACAGGAGCTAAATAAATAACTTTACTTCCATTAGTGGTTTACCAGCCAAGCTGTGTCTGAGGGTTAAAGAACAAGCCAGACTATCTCCCTTTGCTGAATCTGACCCTGTAAGCATTGCTCTGTCTTTCAGCTCTCTCATTCCATATCTCTGTCACTTATCTTTGTTTTCAAGGATTAATTTATTCACTTTTCATGGTCACTGGACTGACTGATCACCTAGAGTCTCAACCATCAATTTGTTAATTTTCAGTCAAATACTTCTACATTAGCCTCTTGCCTGTCCTTATTGTTGGAAAAGACCTTTCCTGAATTGTATGTTAAACCTCAAGTGTGGCTGTCTTTGAGCTTAGCCTTTCAGTTTTCTATTTCTGTGATTCATTGCACACAAATCCTTTGTACCTGCCTGATGAATGCTGTATCACTGTTCATTTTTGTTGCTTTCTGTCTTCTCTCTTTATTAGTCTTTCTCTTACTTCAGATTAAACACACTTTTAAAAAATAGACTGTCTTTTTATCCTCTTTTTGTGTAGTCTCTGAACAAGAGATTTGTTCTTTGAAGACACTCCTAGGCACTATAGTATTGTCTCCAACCCTCTTATTGTATACTCCCTGCACATTAAAATGGTATCCTGGGGTGACTGTATGGTCTGGTGTCTCCATTGTCTGTCCGGAGAGAGACAGAGAGAGAGAGAGAGAGAGAGAGAAATAAGCCACACCCACAGAAAGGATTTTGGACTCTGATTCTACCATCTCTTCAGAGCAATGAGGGGTTTTATTGTTTAACATTGTTCATTTCTTTTTCTCTTGTAAAATAAACAGATTTTTTCCACTCTCTCCAAGGAAATCTTTCCTGAACTGGGTGGGGAAGAGGCTGGCCAGCATCTGCCTTTTCAGAGGACACACCTTTCTGATGTTTCCTCCCAAATTTTTCTCAAACAGGGACAAGTGGTCAGTAAGGTTGCTTCAAAACCTTCAGATAAAATGGTGGGAGAGAATGTTCATTTCACAAATTAATCTTCCTATGAATGTACACAGATGCCAATAGGAAATGGAGGTCAGGGTTCTATTTGTTTGGAATATTAAGGGTTTGCAAAATTTTATTTTCTTCTTATGTTTTAGCAAGTTACCTGTATTTTCCAAAATAAAATATCTGTAATATTCATTTGGTAAAAACAGAATGTTTATGTGGTATCCAAATTATAATTTATTTAAAGAGGAAATAGAGAAAAAGAAAGAAAATGCTAAAAGATTAAATCATGTATCAGGAAAAAATAGTAACCAATACTATAAATTGTTTCTGCTGAAAATTCCATTCAGATCAGTGCAGTCCTATGAAATTATGGATTTTGATGAAAGCAGATTTTTCTGTGAGATCTCTATTTTTCAACAAATTCTGCAAACAAAGTAGCCTTTGTTGTCTCACAATTAACAGAACTTAATAACAACATAGCTTCTGTCCTATACTTTTTATATTTGCTGTGGTTTTATTACATTCCTTTCACACATTAGGATTATGTTCCTACCTTTTATTGTCAAGTATCAGTTATGTTTAAGCATTCCTGACATTTATGAAACTACTCTGAATGTCTGTTGATGAAAAAACCTTTGCATTACATGTTAAAAGAATATTCAAGGGAGCTATCAGAATACAGTAAATCCTACTTCGAGGCCACCCAAAATATATTGTATATTTGTAGCTGTAGACATTTACATTATCCAGTGGAGCGTGACAATTCCTGTTTAATTTAGTTTAATATAGTGTCCTCTTTCTTCACAATAAGACTGTAAGAATTTTTGCCCCCTTTTTAATTCTTAATTTTTATTATCTTACTTTTGTCACAGAAGAAAACTTTTAAGGTACCACTATCCGCACAACTGAGAACACACTGAAGTGTTGTGGGAAAATGCCATTTCACACAGGCTACAGAACCTCTGAGCTTTTCTAAGTAGGTGCCTGATTAAACTGATGGATGCCATAAGATTGATTTATTGCATTTTCCAAACTTTGATTGATGGGTATGGAAGTTGCAAGAAAATCGTTGAGGTTTCATGTTCCTTTACAGACTGTATATCTTTAATGAACAACTATGTTCCATGGCATTTGACATTTAATAGTCCATCCCTTACTTACACCTGAAAATTTGGCACAGATTTCTGTACAGACAGAAATAAATGGAAAGCTCTAATTCTAAGTTTTAGAGAAGTCATATGTGGGTAGAACTTTCATGTGATGGGAAAAACACCTATAAAAGGATCTTGGCTTCATATAGGGTTTTGATGGATTTTATCCCAAGTGTATTTTTTTCAGTGTGAGGTGTGGGGCATGGCCATAATTCCTTCTAACACTGACTGGCCAGTTTTTTCAGTGGCAGTTAATCGACCTTTCTGCAGCAAGAGAAATGCCCAGGGAGGTCAACATGTGTTGCATGCCACTGAGGGAAACTGTGAAGAATTGTCTTAGAATTAGATGGTCGAGAACAAATTAAGCCAAATGAGACAAACCTTGTATCTGAGAACTGTTCATTGATAACGAAGAGCAAAAAGAAAAAAAGCATTACCCAAATGAAAAAAAAGGCTAGAAAAGACAGAAAAGAAGGAATGAAAATGGAAAAGAAATGGGGAAGGGAGGGGGGGAGAGAGAGAGGGAGGGGAGACAGAGAACAAGAGGGTTTTACCACCAGCTGATCAGGGAAGTGCCATCGGCATCCAGGCAATGGAGGGTGTGCATGCTGCCTGCCTGTGGACAGGATGGGTCTTAATGAGCCTGTGTAACTCTCAGAGAGGTGCAGCTTCACAGGTGCAGGTCCCACAGCAATGGCACTGGACATACAGTGAGCGGGCTCTCGGACGAGAGGTCCAGGACCTTGGACAGGGTTGCTGTGAGGATCGCTGGTTCAGGATGGCAGCGGGGGCTGGATTGGAGTGGCAGAGTTGAATGTGATTAGCTCAGGCAGGGATACTGGGGTGAAGAAGCAGGGCAGCCGTCAGGGACATGGAGGCAGGATGGATGCGAGGGCAAGCAAGAGCCAATGAGGGAAGGAGAGCCAAAAGACAGGCTGCGTCCAGGGCAAAAGAGGAAGTGAGAGAGCCAACGAACAGCAGTGAGCCCCAGGGAGCAGCAGTGAGCCCGTGATGCAGTTGGTTTTTATACCCCTGGCCCCTCCAAAAGTTGGCTCACTGACAGGAGACCATTGGTCCCATCCAACCTTTCTTTGCTGTCCATTGGTGGAGACCTTTTGCCATCTGATTGCAAAAGCCCCTCCACAGTGTTTCCTACTGACTGCCTCCTGTGAGGTGTTGCCAGGTGAATTCTTCTCAGGGACAAGGCTTCCACCACTCCTGGCTGCCTCCTGCAAGCGGCACATGTGCACTCCCTCCCAGCACATGCTTCTGACAACCCTCACCAGACCAGGACTGAGGCAAATTCAATTGGCTAAATCAAAATTAAATTGGCTCCTCACAATATGTCAGATGACAGTATTCAGCCACAGTGTTTAAGTACTGGGAGAAGTGGGATGTTGTCTTGATGTAGTAAAAATCTATCAAATTATATATTCCACTGTTCTCAACGCTGCTAAATTTTATTTAACTTTTGAGTATTTTCTTTGCTCTATTCCTGGAAATAGCAGTGCTTAACTCATAGTAGCAGTGCTTAACTCATACCCTACCACAAAATATCGAGATTAAAGCTGAGTGTTTGAAAAGAGTTGGACTTGATGATCCTGATGGGTCCCCTCAGCTCAGCATATTCTGTGATTCTGTGAAAAATGCACANGAATTCTTCTCAGGGACAAGGCTTCCACCACTCCTGGCTGCCTCCTGCAAGCGGCACATGTGCACTCCCTCCCAGCACATGCTTCTGACAACCCTCACCAGACCAGGACTGAGGCAAATTCAATTGGCTAAATCAAAATTAAATTGGCTCCTCACAATATGTCAGATGACAGTATTCAGCCCCAGTGTTTAAGTACTGGGAGAAGTGGAATGTTGTCTTTATGCAGTAAAAATCTATCAAATTATATATTCCAACTGTCCTCAAGGCTACTAAATCTTATTTAACTTTTGAGTATTTTCTTTGCTGCATCCGTGGAAGTAGCAGTGCTTAATTCATAGTAGCAGTGCTTAACTCATACCCTACCACAAAATATCGAGATTAAAGCTGAGTGTTTGAAAAGAGTTGGACTTGATGATCCTGATGGGTCCCCTCAGCTCAGCATATTCTGTGATTCTGTGAAAAATGCACAGAAAAGAGTGATGACCATGTTCTGTCTGAAACCACCAGGAATGTTTTCGNGCTTCCACCACTCCTGGCTGCCTCCTGCAAGCGGCACATGTGCACTCCCTCCCAGCACATGCTTCTGACAACCCTCACCAGACCAGGACTGAGGCAAATTCAATTGGCTAAATCAAAATTAAATTGGCTCCTCACAATATGTCAGATGACAGTATTCAGCCCCAGTGTTTAAGTACTGGGAGAAGTGGAATGTTGTCTTTATGCAGTAAAAATCTATCAAATTATATATTCCAACTGTCCTCAAGGCTACTAAATCTTATTTAACTTTTGAGTATTTTCTTTGCTGCATCCGTGGAAGTAGCAGTGCTTAATTCATAGTAGCAGTGCTTAACTCATACCCTACCACAGATTATCGAGATTAAAGCTGAATGTTTGAAAAGAGTTGGACTTGATGATCCTGATGGGTCCCCTCAACTCAGCATATTCTGTGATTCTGTGAAAAATGCACAGAAAAGAATGAAGAGCATGTTCTGACCACCGGGAACATTTTCATGATTTCACTAAAATACAAAATTTATAGCATGAACAACAATTTCAAGAAGAGGCCTCTTATGACACTGTCTTGGTTTGAAAGACAGGTATCCACCAAGGAAGACGGGAACCTCCCTTAGAATGTAAAATGTGACCCCTTTCCCTTCAAATTATTGTAACTTTGAAATTACAGGGCTTTCACGCAAAGATATGAGAAAAGGAATAACAGTTCCTTACTAATATATATATATATATATCAAGACAAACGAAAAAACGAAGCAACAACAAACAGACAAAACAGAAACCCCAATAACCAAACCAGTCTTTTCCCGCTCTTTAAGTGCTTTCCCCGGGGTGCAGTTCCGGTCACGGCCAGCAGGGGGCGCTGGTGGCTCCCGGCCGGGCAGGGCAGGGGCGATGATTCCTCCAGGCCTGCAGGGGGCGCTGTGGCGCGGGCTCGGGCCCACACGGCAATGGCGGCTGGGCCCAGAGGGGAGTCACAGGCAGCAGCTGGGCACAATTGCCAGGCCACCATACAGACACATGTGGGGACACCCCACACTTTGGTTCTGGATCCCCCCAAGCTCAACAAGTTGGCTGGGAAACAAAAAAAGAATTAATCAGACTTGCAGTGGAGAAAAACCGCAGCTGACCGGGATCTCAGAGTCCAACACACAGGTGTGGCCACGGTAACACACTGTGGGCAGAGGGTCTGGCGGGAGGTGATCCTGATGTTCCCGAGCCACACGTGCTGGTTCTGAGCTCCGAGCAGCCAGGTGGCAGGGAGAACAGCAAACAGCTCCCTTGTCCCCTGAACCCAGAAGCAGGACCAAGCAAAACCCAGCCAAGCTTCTGGGGTAGCCCCTGCACCTATTTTCTCATGGCATCATCCACAACCCGCCCCCAGCAAGGGCTATTTCAGTGGAATGTAGCTACATCTTTGGTTTCCTTGTTGATCCTGTTTGTCTTTCAGGCTATGCCCTCTCCCTACATTATCCTTCTTCTGGGTAGCAGATGGGAGAAAAATTGACTGAAAAAACCAAATCCATAACAGACACTAAATTGTGCCCTGAAAACTTCCTTACATAGCAAAACTGTGAATTAAATTTAGATGTTACACTTGTACTGCTGGTCTGCTAAAAGGCATTCAGTTTTATTGGAAAACCACACACGCTGCAAAATTTTATGTGTGGTAGAGTTAAGAGCCCCTTAGGAGCTTATTTACATCTGATGAATGGTAGTGAAGGGCCAAGTGATCTATTACACCCAATATTTCTTTTTTAGTGTAGCCCTCATAATTCTGAAGGCTCTGTTACAGAGAAGTGTTTCTGATTGAACAAAACACCTTGACTGTATCTTCACTGGTCCTACGGATGGTGTACAAAACTTAAATACTTAGGTATCTGATTTTGCTTGTTTAGGAAACAGGAAATAGGAAAAGTGTTCCTTTTTAACACTTTCACTGTTTGTCATCTCTTAATGTCTATGATGGACTTTTAAATCCCATGAAAAATTATTCTTCAGCAGTTACTTTTCTGATCTACTCTTTTATTTCATGTGTTGGTTCAAGGACAAAATACACCCCTCAATTAAAATAACATCATTTAATTTCTGTTTCTGAGAGCAGAAAAACTTCTGAACTCTTATTGTGAACAGTTCAGCACAATAATGTGTTTAGCACAAAAGAAAACCAGTAATTTTGTTGGTTTCACAGGAGTACTTAGGATCTTTAAAACTGGTGAATTAGATGGCACTTATCCTATTCTAAATTGAATAATTTTGATGGCTGTAAAAGGAAAGCTGATACTGATTTCTTGGTGAAACTAGTAGGGATTCTTCGTGAAAATACAGTGCCCCTAATGCTAAATCAAACTATTAGGTTGGTACCTGAAAATCAGACAACTATCTATGTTTTTTTATGTCTGCAGAATTACTTTTACAGGTAGGTGTTTGTCTGAGTAATTCTACAAGAGCTGTACTTTTTGCAGCTGTTTATTTTCAGCAGCATTAACTTTGGGGGAGGAATGTATTTCCTGACCTCAGAGTCAACATTCTAAGAGCAGAAGGAAAACACCAGAGTTTTGTACAGGTTAATAGGATTGATAAGTGTGGCAGAAGTCTGCATTCGAAAGGGACTTGAATGGGGTTGTATAAAGTCTTGAACTTGCTCATAGTTTAACAAGTCATGAGCTGAATCTGACAAGTGTGGGGAAATCGTGCTAGAGTTCACTTTTATAAAAATTGAAATACCAATGGTGATGAGAAAGATATGTTCAGTGTGATAATGGAAGGGCCATCACAGGTCATTTCCCTTTCGGAAAATGGAGCACTGTCATTGGCAACAAAAGCCTGGACGTTCACCACTTGCAGAGTAGGAAAGTGGTGCATGTGAAAGTGTTGTGTCCATGTGTATTCAGGGGTAAGCCTCAGGAGAACATGCAGCACTAAAAAAGACAACATACTGTGAAGGTAACATCTGGATGTGGAAAAGGAAATAGAAGCTTTGTGTCTTTGCAATGGAGAAACTATTTTGGTTAAGATCTCATCAGAACTTAGTAAGCAGGAGCCGGTAGGCCAGCCCGGACTGTATGTTCTCTGAAAGGTTATTCTAGGCACTATCTAGCAGACCTCCATAGGCTGAAACACCTTTGCAGAGAGAAGTAATAGAACAATTGAAACTGAATAAACACATTTCTAAATAGCAAGATCCATTTTTGCATACCTTAATCAGGGTGTTCAGACGGAAAAAAATGCGTTCTTTATTTGAGGGTGTAACAGATCCCCAAAGATCCAACTTCCAAAATAATTTTCACCTTTAAGTAATGTACCTCAGATTCGAAGACTTTCTTGATAATGTCTACAGGTTTGTATTTTTCAGGTAGTATAAAGCCTAACTATGACCTTCACCCACCGGTCAGGGGAATCCCTGAAAGACAATTAAAATAACTCATTAACACCATGGTAATCAAGAGCAGAATTTGATCCAGAAAAATAAACTTTCTATTAGGGGTGCAGTCATACAGAGCAGTTAAAAATTGTTCCAAAATCTAAGTCATGTATTGGAAACTAAAAGGATGTTTTGGATTCTTGTCCTCAGTACCAGTGAATATATGTAATTGCAAATTATATGCTTTTAAACTTTTCCCCATATGTAAGGTGGGACTAGGTCAAAACATGTCATTAAGGAAGGACAGAAGGTGTAGTTCTCCAAGGTTGAGTATATCCTTTATTTAATACTCCTAAAACCTGAAAGATTGCATTATTAGACAGTAATGAGAAGTGAAGTTACAACATTTAATGATTTGGAATAGGTACTATTTCTTGGTTTATAGCATAATACAGTTTTCATTCAGGCCTGGAGCAGCTGGGTATTGTCAGAGCACAAAAATATTGAATAATATTCATTTAACACTCAAAGTTACTGGCTCAGGCTTAGACATGTTAGATTCAACCACAGATTAAAATATCTGCCTCTATTTAATATTAAAATTGTGTTGCAAATAAGCTACATAATAACTCATAGACCATTTTTATTTTTTTTTATTCGGAGGTTTGCTAACAGGTATTTACATTTGTCTTTTAAATTGTATGGTGTCAGCTATTGGCCTTCCTTCTTATGCACTAGAAATTGTTTTACAATCCCAGAATCTTTGGCTAGGAGTGGTGGGATGAAAGTGAATCATCTCGACAATTGTATGGCTGCTTCTATTTTGGGACTTCAAGTCCTTTAAAGATATATGAAAACACTTTCTATCCAAAATTAAAAATGATGGCAGGTTTCTGTAGTGAAAACTGATTAGCTATGGATTATCACCCACTCTTGCAATTAAAGATACTTTATTATAATGGCTTGCCTTGTTGCATGAATTGCTTAGAAACAATGTGAGGGGTTATTTAATGTTGTGACTTTTAGCATGTTGTTCTTGACTATTAAACTTTGTATGGTTATTCTCAAAAAATTAATATCTAAAACCAGAAAAGTGTGTGTTGCATTATTCAATGTATCTAAGAGAGTCATTATCATCCCTCATTGTTTTAACTGTTGTCTAAATTTACATGTCCAAATAGACTTTGTCAGAATTTAGTGTAGCATCTTAGAAAATTTGCTCCCCTTTAGCTTTTAATATCCCAATTCAACACATCATTTAAGCACATACTTAAATGCATCCCTCTTCAGGAAAGCTAAATCACTAAAGCACATGCTTAAGTTCACTTCTGGAAATGAATTGGCAGCTGGAGCAGAGCCTAAGGATTGAAGCCAAACCAAGCTGAAGTCAATAGAACAAATGCCATTGATTTCAATTGTCTTTGTGTTAGGTCCCAAATACATCTTACTTGTGTGATTAAATGAGCCCTGTTTCTAATAATAGGCAGCTTCTTGGAATCATGAAGTTTGTGAGAATTGAGTGCATTTATCTTCTTAAAAGAACTTGGCTGGAACAGCATACTATAAAAACATTTCTACCAGGAGTTTTAGGGTTGTTTTTGTCAGATAAACTCTGGGGTTTACACACTGTTCCATAATCCCTCAGCCCTGGCTGGATAGCTCCAGCTAATCTGTTAATATCCCTAAACTTGATTTGTAGAGGTTTACACGTACAGGGAGTTTGAAAAAAACCCAACAAAATCCATGAAAATATTTTTTGAAAAAGAAAGATTTTCTTTATCTGATTAAAATTCATGGTAGGAAGACTTACAGAAGGGAAATTTCTAGGAAGCTACTTCTCAGGAATCATATCCCACTAAGGCAGCCCCAGAACTAAAAAAGCTTTGAGACAGGAAGAGCACAAAAGAGAGGTGTCATCTGCAGCTCTTCCTGTCCTGGCCCTTCTCCAGTCATTGGTGGTGTTTCACGAAACCAATCTGTTTTGGAAACTGGACATGGGGCTGAGGGTGGACCTTTGGTGGCATATATGATAGCTGTTGTTATGTTCCCAAGTCACACCAAGAATTAATGTCCTTAAAACTTTTCCTGGTAAATTATTGCCATGTTTTTAAATAAAAGGTTGTAACAACACTGTCTTCTCAATAATTAAATTAAAAACTGACAGAAGACTTATAAAATTTTCCTTTGAGATAAATTAAGACTCAGATAAAATAATAGGCTCTTTGATAACTTAATATAGAGCAGATGGGTTTTGATAAAGCTGGATTTCAAATGAAGTAGCAATATCTGATGTTTTATAATAAGTCAAACTTAGAGGTTAAGAAAAGCAATGTGAAGGATTGTCTTGATCTTTTGCCTCCAGTGGTAATTCCTGACACTAAAAGAAATTATTTTGAAAGCCTTTTTGTTTTATTTTGATTGTTCTTAGAATGGATTCTGAGCTGGAGAGATTTGATTTCCCAAATGTAATGATTTCTTTAACACTGCCTCAGGTGGTATTGCTTATAGGAAAGGCTGTGAAAGCCTACATGAAAGTGATTTCCTGTGGAATTGTGCAGTTTCCTCAAATCTAAACACTGATAAAATGCTGATTCTGACAAATTTTTAGCAGGAAATTCAAAGCATTAAACCTATACAGTAAATTTCAACCGTAGTGCTTTAATTTTGAATGGAGACAGTATTTAATATATTTTTGCTTTATAGATCAAGATCTATTTCATTAAAATTGTATTTATATTTCTAAATCTTCTCTTTAATTTCTCTTCAGAAATTCTGAACTTTTCCTCAGCTTGGTCTCATACCAAATCTCAAAAAGTCAGAATTTCTAACGAAAGGAGTGCTATTTTATAATTTGTCCTAATGGTCTAGTTTTCTCAACAGATTACTTATGAAACAACCCATTATACATGAAGTAAAACTCCATGCCATCTTACCGTAGTTGGCAGCATTGTGAGAGATGTTTTCCACTCAGTGAAATTATAGCCTTAAAAACATGAGCTCCTTGGATTCACAGAATCACAGAATATTCTGAATTGGAAGGTACCCACAAGAGTCATCAAGGGCAACTCCTGGCCCTGCACAGAACAACCCCCCAAATCCCTCCATGTGCCTGAGAGCATTGTCCAAATGCTCCTTGAACTTTCTCAGGTTTGGAGCTATGACCACTTCCCTGGGGAGCCTATTCCAAGTGCCCAGCCATGCTCTGGGTGAAGAACTTTTTCCTGATATCCAACCTAAACCTCCCCTGACACAATTTCAGGCCATTCCCTTGCGCCTTGTCACTGGTGAACACAGACATCAGTGCCTGCCCCTCCTTTTCCTCTCACAAGGAAGTTGTAACTGCAATGAGGTTTCCCCTCAGTCTCCTCTGCTCCAGGCTGAACAGACCAAGTGACCTCTGCTCCTCCTCATACAGCTTCCCCTCAAGCCTCTTCAGCACCTTCATTGCCCTCCTTTGGGTGCTCTCTAGTAACTTTATGCTTGTCTTTTATTGTGCTGTCTGAAACTCCCCCAGCACTCGAGGTGAGGCTGCCCCAGTGCAGAGCAGAGCAGAGCAGGACAATCCCCTTCCTTGCCTGGCTGATGATGCTGTGCCTGATGCCCCCAGGACGTGGTTGGCCCTCCTGGCTGCCAGGGCACTGCAGACTTGTGTTCAACTGGCCATGGACCAGGAATTCCAGGTCCCTTTCTTCAGCACTGCTCTCCAGCATCTCATTCTCCAGTCTATGCATACATCCAGGGTTGCCCCATCCCAGATGCAGTATCCAACACTTTCCCATGTTGAACTTCACATGGTTGGGGACTGCCCAGCACTCGAGGTCTCTCTGCCTTTGAGGGAGTCAAAATGTGTTCATACATTAAATACAGAAAGGTAGATCCTGTTTGTCTAGTAGCTGCTTAATGAGCCAAATATTTAATCCAGAAATTCTTCCTTTAACTCCAATGTCATAAATAGGAATGTCTGTAGACATTTGTGAAAGATATATAAAATCAATTAAAATTATATTAAAATTATATTTTTTAAATTAATATATTTTATTTCCATTATTATACTGTTTTTATTTCAATGGATTTTACCTATTTTTCTGATTTTCAAATCAGCGGTATCCTCTTACTACTTCACAGTTTACAATAGAAAGAAACACTACAATTTAAAACCTGTTGTCTTAGGTCACAATGTAATATGTAACCAAAAGCATGTATTCTATTACCCTCTATGTAAACTGTTAAAATAGAGGGGCAGTGTTCTTCATCTTCTCCACGAGTCTGCCCTGATAACACCCTCTGGAGGGCTATCTCTGCTAATGGGCCATCAAGGTCTCACTGAATGACGTCATCCCACTGTGAGATACTCTGCCCAGGGGAGGAACCAAACATTCCTACCTGTATGTAATCTGAGGCTTGGAAGACAACGGGGAGCACTCAATGGATTCCCAGAGGAAAAGAGCTCCATAACTACCACCAGACCACGAGGGAAAGACCAGACCTTTCTCCACGACCACCTATTCGACAGAACCACATCCGTCACTCCAGCAGGATTGTAGCCACCATTTAATCAGACTGTAACCACCACCCTGAACAACCGGGTGTCGGGTCATATTCTGACTGTCAGTTTAAGCCAGTGTTTCTGTACTATCACCTTTATTTTAATTTTCCTATTAAACTGTAGATCTGATTTGGAATCTCTTCCTGGTTTGCATTCAAACTAGTACACCTGTTTATTCTGTAATCAATCGCATCTTTTTTTGCCTTGAGGCATTTCTTTGAGAAAGACTTTAATTTAATGAGCTGCTTGCAGTACTCCCTAGGACCTTTGATTCATTAAAGCAATCAAGAAGGATGTTTCATGGCTAGAATAATACCATTCTAAAACTGCACTCTCACTATTGTAGATAAATAATTTACTGAGCAATATAGGAGATGCAATATCATCATTGCAGGTCTTTCAAAGTCCCTTTATATTATCTTAGTGTGCCAGCACTAATTTTGGCAGACCTCAAGTATGTAATTGTTTACATACCTTTGTGTTTTGGGAATTCCATGAGGAAAGGGAAATGCACACATCCCTCAGGTATAAATCAAATGATGGTGTTCATCAGTCTGTCAAGACTTCTCAAATATAGTGAATAGTGGCTTAGGTTTAAGCAAACCACTGCATACATTGGCCAAAGAGAGGTTATGCAAATTTAAGAATTAAAATCTGTTTTATTACGGGTACAGCATCACCCCAATTTCCACTTCTCATCCTACAGTATTTCGGATAAAGGGAAACATTGGATTTTGGACTACTTTATCTGCCAGAACATTTTTCTTCATCAGATTACTTAACAAAGGGCAGAATGATAACTTCTGAATTGTCAATTGATTTTGAAGCTTCAGTTGTACATAGATAAGCTGTCATTAGCAAACCTGTATTATCAGTTAATTGGGAGTTTCATAAACACGGGTTATCTAGAAAATAGATTAGACTTAATCCCACAATCCTGTCTTCCGTGGTGATTCCCCCACAGTATAAGATGGCACTTAACAACATTTCATGAGAAATTTTGTGTGAGAAATGTGGATGGGTTGGTTCAACGAGGTTCTTTTTCTGCTAGAGGTGGAAGAACTCGGCATAGTGACAAATAGCCAAAATTTATAAGAGTAACTTTATTATAGTAGGTTAAATATATGTAGACTATGATGGAAAACTGCATTAACCAAACTCAAATAATTTAATAAAAAACATATAAAGGACAAATTTTCATCTATAGGAAAGATTGATGTGGTAAAGACTGAAAAGGGAAAGGTGCACGTAGGGATTTCTTTTACACTTTTTAATGCCATGCTATGGATCTGAGAATTCTAACCTGTGTATATAATGTCACTCTCCTTAAAAAAGGTAACCGGTGAGCTTAAGTCCGCACACGCATCCATAGTTGCATGTTCTACCACATGGTGATGCTTTTCTCTATCAATGACATTTGCACAATCAGTTGCCTACTGGAGTAATGCAAGCAATAGTAAGGTCAACTAACAAGAAGAGAGGTATGCATGCTTATGTTGTGTTAATGAGCAAATATAATAAAACAAAGTGGGGGAAAGAATTTTCCATTTGATTTCATGGTGATTTACCATTAAGAAACCTTTCATCCCATATGATTACTTCCCCTCCATTCCTGTGACTGGAAGACATTTGTCCATTAAAATTGGTGCTGTTTAGTAACTGTGTTATTTTAGGAAAGATTTTTGTAAAGGTAGAAAATCCAATTGAATAAGGTTCAAGCAGAATATTCAACATTTTTTCTGCAAATGAATTGTTTTTAAAAGTTTTCTTACACTGTCATGGAAAATCTAAATTAAAAAAAGGAATGAGGTTTTTTTGTTTCAATGCATATATATATATTTAGCTTTAGTCTTATCTAATTATTGTTGTTGTCATTGGACTAAAAGTGAGGTTTGTATGTGGATTCTAAATTCTAATGTTTAAACAAATCAGTGTATCAATTATAACAAATGTGTTTTCATCATTCTTATGAAACAGTTTTGTTACTTTGAGATACTGACTACTATTTACAGCCAGTTGAGAAGAATTAAATTGCTGTGTTTCAGCAGAAATTCTGTTGTGTCAAATATCACAAGGTTATCTGAAAGCTCTTGTTTCCTCATTTAGGAGTCAATGTGAGTTTCTAGTGGTGTTGGTTTTGATTAAGTTAAACAGTGTTGAAAGGAGGCTTTAGGAGAGTATGGAGAAACTGTTATGCTACAGATCTATCTATTTTTTTGCTAATGGACATCTGTCAGACTATTATTTCTGGAAGCAAGAGATTACCTCTAAACTAATTTTTTAGGTGTGTATAAGCAGATTAAAATACTAATTTATGATAGCTTCTGTGAATCAGCTACAAAATTTTGGTTTGGTGTTCTGTTTACCTGGCTGCAGATTTCCATTAGGGCTTTTTTTCATAAAAAGACAGTCACACCAGCAAAATCCAAATTTCTATATTTTATAACTTTTAGTTGTATCAGTGATGCAGGTTTTTTTTAATATGTATGTGGCTTGGTTTGGAAGACAGGTGTCTGCTAAAGAAGGTAGGATCCTCCCTTGGAATGGAAAATGTAGATCCCCTCCCTCTGATTTATTATAATTTTGAAATTAAGGTGCTCTCAGCAGGGCAGGGAGAGGTGGGCTCAGGATCCTTAACCCCACAGCAAAATGATGATAGGTCCCTCCTTTAGTGAGGTAGGTGTTAATGAGGTCCCAATTCAGGGGCTGTTCTCACAAGCAGAGGCTCACCCCACAGAGGAAGGAACAGCTCTGCACTGGGTTATGGCTGTGGCAGCAAATTCTTTTCCCCAAGCAGCAGCTCTCACCGTCCTCCTCTGAAGCCCAGAGAGACAGAGCAGGTACCCCAACCCCATCAACCTGCCCAATTCTAGCAATATCTCTCCCCTTGGAGTGGAACTCCTTAGAAGTGTGACCAGATACCCTCCTCTCCTGAGCTTGATCACTTCTTCTGTTTCTTAAGTAGCCAGTCATTAGTGCTTCCTAGCAACTTATGGGAGGAAATTCTAAAAGAAAAAAGAAACAAAAGGGAAGAAACCTATCCCCCAATGGTATTTGTGCTTTAAAATTATATCTGATATTTATTCTGGCATATGCAAAATGACAATACTAAAGTTTGAATAATAGGAGCAAAAGGTGAATTTTAAGAAGGCTGTGACTGCACAAGAAATGATGTCCAGCACTCATTTGCAGACAGAGTTCTGCCCATGGGGGTATTCACTCATCTGGCCTTTAACAGAGGAAAGAAATGTGGTGGTGTTTTGGTTTGTTTTTTTTTTTTTTTTAGTATTGTACATCACATAATCGAGAATTCTGAATATGTTCTGACTGCTGAGAGACTCTGTATGTGCCTAAGCCTGGGCATATGACAGAATCATAGAACGACCAGGGTTGGAAGGGTCCTTAAAGATCATGTAGTTCTAGCCACCTGTCATGGGTGGGGACACTTTCTACTACACAAGGTTGCCCCAAGTCCCATCCACTGGCCTTGACCACTTCCAGGGCTGGGGCATCTACACCTTCTCTGGGCAACCTCTTCCAGTGCCTCACCACCCTCACAGTAAATTGTTTTTTAATATCTGATCCAAACCTACTCTCTGTCAGTTTGAAGCCATTCCCCCTTGTCCTGTAAATAGTCTCTCTTGATTGTGTTGGCTCCCTTCAGGTACTGGAAGACTGCAATTAGGTCACCCCAAGGCTTTTTTTTTCCCAGCCTCAACAATCCAAATTTTCTCAGCCTTTCATCGTCACCCAGGTTTGCTTTATGTGTGGAGAAAGATGTTGCTTGACTGATGTCTTGATGTGCATTTTGAGAATTTGTCTTCTGTATGAAGGGTAGCACATAGTGAAATTAAGAAAGCAGAGAAACAGTGGAAATATTTTTTCCACAGTGAATCAGTTGAAAATCCTTTTTCAAGGCTTTTTTTTTTTTTTCTTTGATTACTTTAAAATTATGTAATGGATTGACACAAGATTGAATAGTTTGCCTACTGAGGCTTTGAGGGTTTGTGTTTCTGTGTTCACATAAGGCTTGTGTTTCCTTACTGTTCTTATCTTACTGTTCTTGTTCTTACTATCCATCAGGTAAAAGACTGATGAATATTACAAATAGTTTGTCATGATTCTCCATCTCACACTGAGATT